>CAJVQA010002426.1:0-21976 GCA_910591915.1 Cetraspora pellucida | reverse complement strand
TGTTATCTGCCTATTAATAACTATTTATTACTTTTATTAGAGTTAATTTAAAAAATTCAGTGAGGTTAAGATTATCTTAAATAGCATGGTGATATTACGAGAACAATAATTATTTTTGTTCTATAATAAAGAAAATTTGAATTAAACAATTTAAGTCAGATTTAGCTGTATAGTTGTTACTAAATCTAGTTTAATGTATTTTTTTTTGCAAATTCAAATGAAACAAGAAATTAACAACACTTTTAAACAACTAAATTTTGATAATTGTAAAAAATTTGCAAATAAAAAATAAAGCAAATAGAAATTATTGGCTTGGTTACTGTTATGAATTTGGAATAGGGGTTAAAAAGAATAAAAATAAAGCATTCATTAATTATCAAAAATCTGTCAACCTTAATAATCTAGACAGACTGTATCAAGTTGGTTATTGTTATAATTTAGAAATTGGAGTTGAAGTTAATAAGCAAAAAGCATTCAAAAATTATCTGAAATCAGCCAAGGCGAGTAATTTAAATAGAATTCAAAAGACTGTTTTCTGTTACTATTATAGAATTGGCATAAAAAATAACGTAATTAAGTTTGACAAATAGATTGAAAAGCAAAATTTTCAATTTTTAGTAATTTAAAAATTGAATATATTTTTATAGAATTTTAATAATTAATTTTATTTATTAGAGAGTAAGTATAAAAAAATTAGTTAATTACAATTAAGTTCATAAATATTAATTAATTACTTGTATTAATTTAGCTTTTAAGTATAAAGAACATTATTAATTATTGAAGTTTTGAACAACAAAACAAGTTCATAAATCAAAAATATAAATACTTATTTACTATTACTATGATGTAATTATTTCATTTGCATTAATTTAGTTAATAAGTATAAAGAACATTTATTAATCATTGAAATTTTGAACAGCAAAGCAAGTTTACAAATTAAGAAAATAAATACTTATTTACCATTCTATTATATAATAACTATTATATAATATCCTTTAAATCATTTCATTTGCATTAATTATTTATTTTGTCAGTAAGTGTAAAAGACATTTATTAATCTTGGAATTTTGAACAGAAAAGCAAGTTTATAAATCAAGAAATAAATACTTATTTACTATTACTATTATATAATACCCTTCAAATTATTTCATTCAAATTAATTATTCATTCAGTAAATGAGTATAAAGAACATTTACTAATTATTGGAATTAACAACTGCAAAGCAAGTTCACAAATCAATAATATAAATACTTATTTACCATTACTATTGTGTAATACTCTTCAAATTATTTTATTCAAATTAATCAGTCATTTAGTATGTAAGTTAAAAAACATTTATTAATCATCAAAATTTTGAACAGAAAAGCAAGTTCACAAATCAAGAATATAAATACTTATTTACTATTACTATTAAGTAATACCTTTAAATTATTTTATTCACATTAATCATTCATTCAGTAAGTGAGTATAACATTTACTAATCATTAGAATTAAAAACAGCAAAGCAAGTTCACAAATAAAGCGCATAAATACTTATTTATCATTACTATTATTTCATTCACATTAATTTAGTTAGTAAGTAAAAAATCAATTTACATTTGACATAAAGTTTAAAACAGCATGACAGATAAAATAATAAAATAAATATATTATATACTGTGATTATGAAGCAACTCTAAATATAGTAAATGTGTGCATTGTAATGATATTGTATTCATGATTTTGCAACTACATTTATGCAGATTTTCATAGTGGTAATATTTTACAAGACCAATGTAATAATAAAAATACAAAATCTTATATTGCAGATCTAGGATTATCTAAAAAGAAAGATGAATTCTCTTCAAAAGATGTGATTTATGAAGTAATGCTTGGAGTTTGCCTTTTTACCTTTTACTGTAGATATTAGGGCTATGTTGTAAATCAATAGCAAAAGATAATATTTATATTTATGCATTACCAAATGAAAACAAAAAAATCAAGCCTTTATTTGATATCAGACAAATCTGATTCAATTATATTTGAGTTTTATTAAAAGCATTACCAGGAACGGAGTGTGAAATCACGAAGTGTATGGCTTATATGGTGTTTTAAATGGGTATGTCGCAAATCTTAAGTTTGATAGGTTTGCATAAGTATACTAATTTAAATCAATGCGGGTTACCACATTACAGTTATGACATTACGGTTACGGCATTTCAGTTACTGCATTAAGGTTATGGCATTACGGTTATGGCATTACAGTGGTAGAATTAATTCTACCACATGGTAGAATGCTGTAATGCTGTAATTCAGTAATTCTACCGCCAATTATAAGAGTGCCTGCACATTATGATCAACTATGCATATAGAATGTTGAATACATGTTTCTCCATGACTAAAAAAAAACTTATATTTACTACAAAATAAGCAATATGATGATAAATCTAACTTCTTTTAATAGACCATTATTGTTTAATATGTGGTTGATGAAGTGACTTGTGATCAAACATAAAATGAGCATAACAGACACCTAAAGAATGTAGATTGTTTTCTTTCTTTGCTTTCAAAAACATTTCATTATTTATCTTCTATGTATCAACTAGTTGAGTTAAAGGTCTCTGTCTCTCAGTTTGTTTTGAACAACATTGAATGTGATCATCGATTATATCAATAAGAACACAAGATATCAAACTTTGATTAGAAACATTCTTAATTGAATATGTACTTCCTTCCACTGATTCTGTTGACTCCAGTTTTAATACCGAAATTGAATCAATTTCTTCATTTTCAATTTTTAAATCTTCCAAAATAAATTTCTCATTTTCATTAGCATTAGCCATCATATGTGTCTTTTCAAAACTTAAATTATCTAAAATGAATGGACATATTTCAACATCACAATTATTTATAATACTTTCAGTTCCAAGATTATCAGATATCAAACATTCACTAATCAACCTATCATTGTCTAACAAATAATTGTCCTCATTAGAATTGATACACTCATAATTTCTGTCTATAAAGTTTAAAAAATTTGTTTCATGTAAATTTGAACTTGTCATTTCCTCCATTGATATAATTATAATTTGTTATTTAGTATTGGCATTACTTAACATTAATCAAAATTTGCTTCATAAAATGTGTATGAGGATTTGATGTTCTCAACAACAGATTTTTTTTTAAAAAGAAAAAAAGAAATTGATAATGATAATCTCTTAATCTCTCACATATATCTCATAATGATAAATGAACATTGTACAAAATTATAACAAGACATTAATGTGTAAAATTGAATAAAATTTAAATTACTAATTTGCATTTTTAAAGTTTAGAATTGATAAAATATTTGTCAATTAAATCAATTAATGTTAAATTTTTCTCTAACATTGGTGGATTTTGAGTATGTTATATTTAAGAAATATATACCAACCAACTTTTTTATAATAGATCTTTAAACTTCAGTTACCAATATATTTTAAAGTTTAACTTTTTTATTTATGACATATTTATTGTTTTTAATCCTATGTATTATGCATATTAATCAGATGTACTAAATAATTAAAAAAAAAAATATAATGGTAAATATAATTGATTAATCTTCAATTCTAAATTTCAGAATTTATTACCATATAATACACAGTAACTATTATGAAACTTAAAGAGCTGTTTTATAAGATCCGGCATGGGATTTAGTATTAACATTAGCATTAGTAACATGAAATGAAAGATTAGTGAAATGCTTTCAAAGTTAATCCAGAAAATCAAAAATCTATACAAAAAAATTTTAAATAGGCTGCAAGAGCAATGACTATTACATTATTCAGAGTAGCAACATCATTCATCTTACAGACAATTACTTCACAAAAAACTTTGTTCACAGATAATTAATTTATAATATTATTTTGTAACGATTAATTCATTGATAAGTTTATTTCATTGACAGCTCATTTAACTGACAAAGTAATTCTAATCATAGCCATTGAGATCTGGTTAGAATTAGAGTTAAGGTTAGTGCAATTATAAAAAAAAAAACTTCAGTTAAATAAGCTATCGGTGAAATAAACTGTCTATAAAGTGGATCTATCCAAACACCAATATGTATCAATATTGATATTTGGCAGTTATTAATGCTGAATATTTTAACAATAATAATGAAAATTCATAATGATGAATGCAAGATATACTTTACCTATTGCTATGCAAATTTATTAGTCTCCAAATCTTCAAGTCCACATAAAGTGATTATTAACAAGTATCAGTATCAATCGTTGAACAAACTAATGACATAATCATGTGTTACTATGAATTCTATGACTTTAATTGAAGTTTCTTATGCATTGCAACAGCGATAGATAAAAAATAAAGAGAATAATTAACGAAAGACAAACCTACATTATGTTTTTACTTAGTCCAACAGTAAAGGTTAGCATATAGATTGTGGTGCTATCAATCAAATAGACTTCACTTTCATAAGAGAAAACAGTAGAAATTTGCTTGATGATCCTATTAATTTACAATTGCCCATGGATTAACGGACATATTTCCCTTAATCCATGGCCGTTAAATTATCTGAACGACCTGTGATTTAATCATGTGCTAGATCATGTGTATAATTTCGGTTTTATATCTTTAATCGAAGTTTCTTTTATATTCCAGCTGCTGTAGAATAAACTAAACCGAATAATTGATGAAAATCGAACCTACACTCTGTTTTTATTTAGTTATAATAAAAGATTAGGTACGGTTTGTGGTGCTACTATTTAAACAAACTCTATTATTCTTAAGAAAAGACCGTACAAATCTGCATGATGATCTTATTAATTGGCAATTGCCTATTGGATTAATGGACACGATCTGTGACCGATAGGATATACGGGAGTTAAGAGTTTTAAGTAATAAGGGACGTTAAAGGGATATAAGGGGATAATATGTTTAATAGGATTAATACGTTTAGTACCTGTAAGAGCGCATATGTAATAAACCAATATATAATAAAGGTTTCGAGCCCTACGAGAAGCAGTAGTTAGTGCTTGTAATAAACTTTGACCTTAATACTTTCCTGACTTCGCTACATTGTAAAACCTACAATCATAAATAACCACTCGCCAAATCTAACCGCCTCTTATCGACTAAGCCGTTCGTAGGTTACACGACGTATCCGTTTGAGAAGCGACCGACTCGCCGTATCGCCCGTGTCAGTATTAAGAGATGAAGAGATGTGATCATCTGATTTGTGTACGGATCTACATATTTGTATTACCAGTCGATACTGTATATCAAAAGTGATCTTTAGCCGCATTAGCCGGCTGATTCTTTTATATCGGCAGCTAAGCTGGCTTAGCTGCACCTGCGCAAAATGATTAAATCCTTTGAAATATTTGATTAAAACTAAAATTTTTGATTTGATTTTGCGGAGTACAGAAGTACTAATTGTTTCTGAAAAGAACTGTAATAAAAACTGTAGTATAAAATATAATTCTTAATATTGTCACGCTTCACATAAACACATCTAATAAAAAATTTTTTGCAATAAGATTTATTTTTCAGACCAACTATTTGACTACAAAAAATCAATTCTGTACGAATATTCTACGTATAAATACATCCTTTATGAGGCGCAATTATAAGAGAACGTATTTGTACATGTCAATTAAAGTATGTCAAAATTAGAACTAAACATTTAAATTTATAAATATTTTATTTAATATATTTAGTTACAATTAAAATTTTTAGTGAATTTCATATGGCCAGTCTGATATATTTATTAATTAGTAACGACCCACATTTTTAACTTAAAATAAATTTATTATTTATATATATATATATATATGTAAGATATATACTATAAATTAATTATGTTTACAGACTATAGTAGTTTAATTTGTAGATAATTGATTAGAGATGCTTAATTGTAAATAAGATTTCTATTAATAAATTACTTTATACTCACGATCCTCACGATCTAACATTAATTACTTAATTTATATATAATGTAATCTATTAGTATAGCTTTGTTTACTTTAAAGTTTTTCATTTATAAATTAACTTTATACTCACGATCCTCACGATCTAATACTGATTGCTTAAATTTTATATAATATAATCTATTAGTACAGCTTTGTTTAATTTAAAGATTTTAATTTTATATATGAACTTATACTCACGATCTAACACTAATTATTTATATATAATTTATTAGTATAGCTTTGTTTAATTTTAAGTTTAATTTATAAATTAATTTCATACTCACGACCTAATAATTTAATAATTTAATTTATATATAATTAGCGAAATTTTGTTTAATTTTAAAGTTTTTAATTTATAAATTGGTTTCATACTCACGATCTAATAATTTAATTTATACACAATTAGCGAAGTTTTGTTTTATTTTAAAGTTTTTAATTTATAAATTAATTTCATACGTTCTAATAATTTAATTTATATACAATTAGCCAAGTTTTGTTTAGTTTTAAAGTTTTTAATTTATAAATTAATTTTATACTCACTCCCTAATAATTTAATTTATATTCAATTAACGAAGTTTGTTTAATTCTAAAGTTTTTAATTTATAAATTAATTTCATACTCACATCCTAATAATTTAATTCATGTACAATTAGCGAAGTTTTGTTTTATTTTAAAGTTTTTAATTTATGAATTAATTTCATACTTACGTCCTAATATTTAATTCATAATTAGCGAAGTTTTACTAATTTTAAAGTTTTTAATTTATAAATTAATTTCATACTTACGTCCTAATAATTTAATTTATATGCAATTAGCAAAGTTTTGTTTAATTTTAAAGTTTTTATTTTAAAAATTAATTTCGTACTCACGAGCTAATATTTTAATTTATATGCAATTAGTGAAGGTTTTTTAATTTTAAAGTTTTTAGTTAATAAATTAATGTCCTACTCACTGTCTAATAATTTAATTTCTATACGTAATTAGCAAAGCTTTATTTTATTTTAAAGTTTTTATTTTATAAATTAATTTCATACTCACGCACTAATAATTTAATTTTTATACAATTAGCCAATCCTTGTTTTATTTTAAAGTTTTTGATTAATAAATTAATTTCATACTCACGGGCTAATAATTTAATTTATACAATCAGCGAAGTTTTGTTTAATTTAAAATTTTTTAATTTATAAAATTAATTCGATACTCACGAGCTAACAATTTAATTTATATGCAATCAGCGAAATTTTGTTTTATTTTAAAAGTTTTTAATTTATAAATTAATTTCATACTCACGTTCTAATAATTTAATTTATATGAATTAGGTAAGTTTTGCTTAATTTTAAGTTTTAATTTATAAATTAATTTTATACTCACATACTAATAATTTAATTTATATATAATTAGCGAAATTTGCTTAATTTTGAAGTTTTTAATTTATAAATTTAATTTTATACTCACGCCCTAATAATTTAATTTATATACATTTAGAGATGTTTTGTTTAATTTTAAGTCATAAATTAGTTTCATACTCACAGGCTAATAATTTAATTTATATGTAATCAGCGAAGTTTTGTTTAATTTTAAAGTTTTAATTTATAAATTAATTTTACACTCACGATCTAATAATTTAATTTATATATAATTAGTAAAAGTTTTTTTATTTTAAAAGTTTTTAATTTATAAATTAATTTCATACTAACTTTCTAATAATTTAATTTATATACAATTAGCTAAGTTTTGTTTAATTTGAGTTATAAGTTAATTTCATACTCACAGGCTAATAATTTAATTTATATAAGTTTTGTTTAATTTTAAAGCTTTAATTTATAAATTAATTTCATACTCACGGGCTAATAATTTAATTTATATACAATTAGCGAAGTTTCGTTTTATTTAAAGCTCTTAATTTATAAATTAATTTCATACTCACGCCCTAATAATTTAGTTTATATACAATTAGCGAAGTTTTGTTTTATTTTAAAGTTTTTTTTAATTAATTCCATACTCACATCCTAATAATTTAATTCATATACAATTAGAGAAGTTTTATTTAATTTTAAAGTTTTTTATTTATAAATTAATTTCATACTCACAGGCTAATAATTTAATATATATACAATTAGTGAGGTTTTGCTTAATTTTAAAGTTTTTAATTTATAAATTAATTTCATACTCACGTCCTAATAATTTAATTTATATGCAATTAGCGAAGTTTTGTTTAATTTTAAGTTATAAATTAATTTCATACTCACAGGCTAATAATTTAATTTATATGCAATTAGCGAAGTTTTGTTTTATTTTGGAGTTTCTAATTTACAAATTAATTTCATACTCACTTTCTAATAATTTAATTATATGCAATCAGTGAAGTTTTGTTTAATTGTAAGTTTTAATTTATACATTAATTTCGTACTCACGAGCTAATAATTAATTTATATGCAATTTAGCGAAGTTTTGTTTATTTTAAAGTTTCTAATTTATAATTTAATTTCATACTCACGTCCTAATAATTTAATTTATGCACAATTAGTCAATTTAAAAGTTTTTAATTTATAAAATTTATTTCATACTCACTTGCTAATGATTTACATATAATTAAAAAAAACTTTAAATTTTTTAAAGTACTTAGTTCCTAATTAATGAACTAGATTTTTATACCTACTCTCTAATGATTATATAATCGTGGCTAATTGTAAATTAATATAAATAATGTAAAATTACGCATTTTATTGAACATAAAATAACATGAAGCTATACCTTTTCCGAACGCTTAGTAGGTATAAGAGCAGTATTGATGATAAAAAAGCCGCAGTAATAATAGATTTTAAACAAAATTTGACATTTTTTATTAAAGTTTAATTTTGAAGTTCTTAATTTCATACTCACTCCCTAATAATTTAATTTATATACAATTAGCGAAGTTTTGTTTAATTTTAAAGGTTTTTAATTTACAAATTAATTTCATACTCACGTTCTAATAATTTAATATATATATAATTTACACAAAATTTATTATAAAGTTTTGTTTAATTTTGAAGTTTTTAATTTAATAATTTAAATATATAATTAATAAAGTGTTGTTTATTTTAAAATTTTTAATTCATAAATTAATTTTATACTTACAAACTAATAATTTAATTTATTAGTGAAGTTTTATTTAATTTCAAAGCTTTTAATTTAGAAATTAATTTTATACTCACTCTCTAATAATTTTATTCATTATACGGTACATAATTAATCAAATAAGGATTATTTAGTTGTAAGATCTTAGTTCATGCATGAATTTTATCAACAATAATCAACAATAACAAAGTTATACTTTTTTCGAACGTTCATTAGGGATAGTAAGGGCAGGGCTGATGACAATAGTGATAAAAGCTAAAGCGGCAATGATAAATTTTAGGTAAAATTTTGTCAACATTTTGGAGATGATGATTTTTTTTTTTAAAAAAAAAAATAAGCAGAATGCTGAAGAAAAAGAGTAAAAATATCGGCAATTTATAATTTCCTAGATATGGCTGAAGTTGTAATTTATTTACATAATCAATGTGGCTATAAACTTGCTATATTATTTATCAGTATTAACATCAATATTAACAGAATATTGTATTGTTGTATTGCCAAGATACTGTCGCTGATACTGTGAATGATGTAAAATACATAAAGGACTAAGACTTATCGGAAGAACCCAATAAATATTAGGAAAAGGCACAATGAAAGAGCGAATGGAAACATTTGGAAGGGGCGTAATGTGGAGAGGCACAATGAGAATATGAAGAAATGGAAATATTTGAACTGAGTCCAATAAACTACTGGAAAGAGGCATAATGAAAAGATTGCGAATGGGTAATAAAAAAGGCTATAAAGTGGCGCAATAAATGATTGCAAAGAGGCGCAATGAAAGATTAAGAAGAGGTGAATTAAAAATTTGAGAGGGCGCAATGAAAGATTAAAAAGAGATGAAATTAAACATTTAAGATAGGCGAAAAAAAAATATTGAGAAAGGTTAATAAAAATATTGGAAGAATGTAAGAAGATTGGAGTGCAATGCCAATATTTGGAAAAGGTGCAATAAAAATATTAGAAAGAGGAACGATGAAAAGATTGGGAAGGGACATAATAAAAAATATTGCAGAGGGCGCAATGAAAAATTAAAAAGGCGAAGTTAAACATTTGGGATGGAGTGCAAGAAAATATTAGGAAAGGCGCAATGAAAATATTGGAAAGAGTTATGAGGGATTGGGGCGCAATGTCAATATTTAGAAAGAGGCATAATGGAATATTGGGAAGGGAGATAATAAAAGATTGAAAATGGGCGCAATGAAGGATTAGTGCGAAAAGATTAGAAAATGCAATTAGAGATTTATATTAGCACGAGAGGATTACGTCATTTTTGCATTCATTTCGCAATCTGAATTTTCTGTGAGGAAGCTGTAAATTGAAATTAATAACCAATCATACGAATGTCTTTTCATGTTTACCATGAAGGTTAAGTAAATATTTTAATTTATCACTGTAATAATTGTATTGCGCAGGTCGTGTGATATGTGAGATATAGGCTTATCTCGCACAAGCACATTTCTAGATATAATTATAAAGTATAATAAAACATTAAGATATATTTCATATTACAGTATTGATTGACAAACGTTTAGTATTTAAATGAAATTATCATCATGAGTAGTCATTTCAATCCTTTTTGCAAATTTAACTCATGAATTATTTTATCCCAGCTAAGTAATTCAAATTGTCAATCAAATAATTACACCCTAGTTATACAAATTGGCTTTGGTCTAATATTACATGAACATAAATTGTGCTACCTGACTAAGTGGCTGTTCTATTGTAAATTCTAAATACAGTCGCATCACCCTAAGTACATCCCGTCTGGACCATAGTGAAGAAACCGAAAATTTTTCACTTAGAGGAGGTTTGCATTTATAGAGAATAAATACATAGGGTTCTTATAAGTTGGGTCAAACCGTATCGTGCATTTAGAGAAGTTTTACATAGTACTTTACGTAAAGGGTGCGCGCTTAGGGGTGCGACTGTATATATCTACAAATGCAGGAATTAGTCTAAATATATAAAATTAGATAAGTTTTATGTGAAATATAAAAGACTAATAATAATTTTTTTAAACTCTTTCTCATAGATCATTTTACCAAAACTGAACAAAAAGCAAAAAACTTTCTAGCAAGAATACAGCAATAACTACTAAGTAAACTGACTTTGGGTCCTTAATTAAACTTGTTCTACACATTGAACTTGACCTAAAAGAGGTGTCAATCTCAGAAAAACCTCTTATTAGCAACTCCGAATAGCAAAAATACTGAAAACAGTATTACAAAAAATAACTTATATTTTAGTGAAAATGATCCTAAGAACCTTTATATTTTTATTAACTAAGCATACAGATACAAAATGTCAGCTTTAAAAAACATCAAAAAAATAATAAAAAATCTATAAACCAATCCATCACAAACTCTGAACCAAATAATTTTTCAAAGTATCTTTGTTTCTTCTCTATTAGTTTATTTTATTAGCAAACCTGTTATTTCAAAGAATCTTTTACCTATAACTTCAACTATTAATCCTTCTACTGATATGCAAAAGAATTTATTAGTATTCTTATAAAAGATCCAGTTAAACTCATCTTTACAGTTATATTTCATGTCTCTGACTTTGGCAACAAATATCTCTTTACAGTCAATCTTATCAAATCTAGTCATGTCTCTAACCTTATTACTTTTCCAATACAATAATTATACAAATACAAAGAAGTTTCCTAATCAATATTTTTTGACTTCACAACTATTAGAAACAATTCTGTAAATATCAATATCAAATTTTTCAGAAATATATGAAGTTGTAATTTTAGTCTAATTATTCAGTTATATAAAAAAGCACAAAAAACATATAAGACATCCAAATATAGTAAAGACCTTTTAGTGATATCTTATAATATAATTACAGAACTTTATATAGATAAGAACTATTACAAACAAGTAATCTTATAAAATAAAATAATCTGATATTTAATCTTATTTTAGATATAATAATAAATAATATACAAATTCATTCCATATTAGATACACCAAACAATACTATTCAGACTGAACATAAGACTCTTATATACCAGAAACTTAATTATAAAGTCAGAAATTCTTTCTTATTCAATTCATTTATATTCAAAATACTATTAGCTAAGGTAGTTATATAGCTAAAAGAGTATTATATATTTAAACTACTTCTCAGTAATTATTTTATAATCAAACCATTATTGTCAAATAATTCAGATCTTATTTACACTAATTCACAATATACCTATTCAATAACTGATAATACAATAGTAAAAGAATTTCTTAAGAAAACTTCGCAATAATATTGTATTTGACTCTCAATATCTGATTACATAATGCAAATAAACTCTACTGACAAATTTGACTTATCAATAGATAATGAAGAGCTTGCTAAACTTAACATTATACTACCTATTACAACACCTTAACAACTTATTCAAATTACAAAAATATTTTAATAATATTTTTATTTTATTATAACTTCTTAAACCACTTCTTTATCTCAATCACAAATATCTCTATCTTCATATAACATTCAACTTATTAAACAAATAATCCAAACATTTACCTATCAAAATCAATTAATAAATCTTCATACACTTATCTCTAACATGAATACTAAAAACTTATATTTTTATACAGATGGATCTCTTAAAAATCTCCAAACTCCAACTATCTAATCTGATATAGAATAGATCTGAAGAGATAACATATTAATAAAATTTAATACAGTTACACAATCATACCCAGATACAACTCACATAGAACTTGAAGCAATTCTTTCTCTTCTAATAGCAGTTCCATCAAATACCTTCATCAATATATATATAGATAATACTACTGCTATTAACAATCTACAAATAATCACTACAGTAAAACAAATTTAACTTAAAAACTGGAACATAATTTATTATATCAATTATTTAAAAAAATCTAAAAAGATAACTACTATTTTGCATAAAATCAAATCACATTCCACTAACTTATTTTATAATCAAGCTGATTCTTTTACAAAACATAGAACAAAAAAATCTATTCTTAAACTGGATATCTCAAAATTTAATGTACCAAACTATTTCTCTTAGAATAATTATCTAATTCCTTTTAAAATCTGTACTTTTATTAAAAACATTACAACTATTTATAAACTAATAAATTGGTCAACTCTAAAATTCTTCCAAAATATACCAAACATTAAATGGGATCTCAATTTCAAAATTATAAATTCACTTAAAACAACTTACAAAAATACTCTTTTCATACCAAAATTTTAATTAACAATCTATCTACTATGCAAAACCTTAATATTTACTATTCTCATCTATATACTACCTTAAATTGTTCTCACTGTTCATATACTGAAGACTCTCTTTACTTATTTTTTTATTCAAAAAATAAAACTGACATTCTCCAATTACTCAACAACCTAATACATGAAACTCTTTTTCTTTACAAATTTCAAACATATTACCTACAACATTACTCAATATTCTTTTATAGTTTATACTTAACTCACCAACTTTTCATTATCAACATATTCTTTATGCTATTACAGGCACTTATACTATTACTACATACAACAATATCAAAGAAATTATAAACATACAAACTAATTTTCTACTTTCAAATCTTTCTAATAATCTGCTTAATATGTATTTTCATAAACTTTAGTTTATATGTAACATATATCAACATCAATGGGAATAAGCTCGAAACATCAGTTCTAAAACAAAACAAGCAAAAATAATTTTACCAACCTCTTCAAATTTATTAACTAATATGATGACTATTAATCAACCAATTAACATTTCTTCTTATATTAAAAAATAGTTTTTACAAAGCTCTTCACTAACAACATGTTTTCTTTAATCTTAGTAACAAACACCTTAGGTTTCCTTCAACCTATTCTAGCTTAAATCTAATTTGAAATAATTAGTAGATAGCATTTATAAGAAATAGGAGGTGTAATGTCATATTGGGTGCCAATTTTGTAGCACAAATGTAGTTAGAAATCTTTAATCTTAGAATTTCTGTTTTCTAGAAATGTAATAAAGTTTCTACTCTGACATTATTAAAATAAAAAAAAATATATATATATTTTTATTTTAAACAACTACCATTATTATAGATTAATTTTACAAATTCTCTTGTTCCAACTAAAGAGTAAGAAAATAATATTAACAGTAATAAATCTATTTAGACAATACAAGCTCTCCTACCTATACCTGATAACATAGAAGATATTAACTTTATATTAACTCAGAATAATATACAACTTACTTTTCCAATAACTTTATAATCACAGATAACACCAACAATACAAACTCTTAGACAACACTATACTATTTACACAATTTTAGACTTTTTATTTAACCTATCACCATTACCTATACCAATATAGGAAATATTCAACACCTCTACTATAATGCCAAATGAGTCACTTATAACTAATACTATGCCAATGAACATCTCCTAATTTTATATCAATACAAAACACCATTGAACTCAACAACAAATTTATACATTAACACTTAACCATCACAACATACAATATTCAAGAATACAATAATATTACTAAAAGACAATTATAAATAGATTACTGTATTAGCCAACAGTTAATATTATATCACTTACTGAAACAAAACTGACACAATCTCAATATATACAAAATATACTTTATAACAATAACTACAAATGCTTTATATCAAACAACAATACTACCAATCCTTAACACCTAAGAGAATCTAGTGCTAGAACAATAATTCTTATAAACCAATTACTTACAATATATATCTATAATATTCAAACTCTTCAAGGCACAGCTATAGCAATCAACCTTTATTTACCTCTTAAAAATAACTTTTGTATCATCTTCATCTACTTACTTAATAACTCTGATACTAACAAACAAACACAAACCAAATTATCTCTTAGATCACACAAATACAACAACTTAATATTATATTAATAATTATAGAAGACTTTAATCAAAACCTTAATAAACCATAGCACTCTATGCTATACAAATATCTGATATCATACAACTTTACTCTACTAGTATATACTTACCATCCAAATACTTCTACCTGGTAACAGAAAGAGCTTTCTAGCCAAATTGATAAAATCAAAGTCTTACAACAAATTCTATATATATTTACAACACCTACTATTACCCATGCAACTGGGATTACTAACAGTGATCATTACATTATTTATACTAACCTTTAGATACATACTAAACAAACCAAACAATACAAAAATACAAATACAAGACATTTAAATATGATACTATAACAAATGAACTTTGGGAAGAATTTCAACAAACCAGTTATTAACTATTATTCTTAATTACAGAAACAACTATATCTACACTAAGTGTTAATCAACTCTGGCATCAAATCCAACATGCAGTATTCACTGCAGCCAACACACACATACTTTTTACCTTTCATTTACAAAAACAATTCCAAAATTTTTTACCTACTGTCTTAAAAACTCATACAGCACTAAACATCTGTAGTAGCATACTTTATACTCTTGTTAACCTCTATTCTGACACTAATAATAATATTTCAATTAACTCTATATTACTAAACAATTTAAACCAAAAAATACAAACAATTCAATCACTTACTAACATAATTATTACACCTATTACTCAGCTGGATATTGATAGTAACCAACTCTCCAATACTATTAACAAAATAAAAGAGCATCACAAAACACTATATAATACTTGTAAAACTGAAAACAAACAGGCCTTATCCCAACACATTACTCAATAGGTTGAAAAATACTACAACAACTTTACATCCAACACTACAGTAGTGATTAACAACATACTCAATAGACATATTGACATATTATCATTCAACAACATAAAACTTATAAACTTTATAATAACTAACTACAAGAGATCCATCAACATATAAAAAACTATTTCACAAACTAGACCAAATACAATCCATATAACCCAGCCTTTTGGGAACAATGGAAAAATAAATATAGCTCTAAAACAAATATACTTTTAGCATAATATGACACAATAACAGGTCCAATAACTCAACAAAAAATAATTAATATAATAAATACCTCACTTAACAGTAAAGCACCAGAATCTATACTTATCAGCAATGAAATTCTCAAACTACCTACTCTTATATTATTAAACTTTTAACAATCCTATTTAATTTATACTTAAATATTGCAGATATCCCTACTGCCTGAAAACAAAGCAAAATATACTCAATATCAAAAAAACCAATCTTCACAGGTCAACTTAACCATACCAGACCTATAACACTTCTTGAACATACTTGAAAAATTTTTACAAAAATTATTACTAACTGTTTTAGCAAAATAATGTTCAAATATCCTATTTTAGATCTACACAACTTTGTAGTCTTACCTTATTCTTTTACAACACAACCCATACAAATTCTTACAAACATACTACAAGAAGCACAAACACAAAACAAAGAAATATAGCTCTTGGCTCAGGACATGAGCAAGGCATATGACTCTGTACATATTTCACTACTCCAACATGCCCTAACCTGAATAAAAATTTCTCACAATACACAACAACTTATAATTAACATATCTAAAAACTGGTTCAACTTAGTTATTACAAACTTTGGCTCTACATCTAGCTATCATATACAGGATGACATAGACTAAGGAGAAACAATCACATTACTGCTTTGGTGCATATACTATGACCCCTTAATAACTTACATTCATTCCAAATTTCAAGGTTACAATATATTAATAACACCTTTACCCAACACACAACAACTAACATATCACACCTAAGTATTAGCTTATATGGATGACACACTATGGCTAGCTTTCAACAAATATACCCTTCAACAAATTGTTAACTCTTTTGAAACTTTCTACAACATGGCTATCATTACTGTTAACCCTACCAAATCAATTCTTGAAACAAACTATACCAAAGATCCCAATTCAACAATTAACTTTGCTAATACAATAATATATACTATATCTTTAAAAAATATCTTTCATTATCTGGGTTGTTGATTCACACTACTTAGTCACTGCAAACACATTTATAACCAGATTTTTGCTGAGGCTACCAACCCCATTAGTACTATAAAAAACAAAAAGATTACAGAAAAGTAAGCAATTTATATTATAAATACTGTACTCATATCTCAATTTTTATACAAAACATTAAACACATTTGTCTACCAATCTAACATCTAAAGTATTACTAACTCATACATGCAAGTAGCAAAACACAAAGCTGGACTTGCCTCAATAATACCCAACTCCACAATATTTCACTACCAAATATACAACCTACATAGTCTAACAGATATTCAAACACAAAACCATATTTTTTTTTTCATATATAACTAAACAACCCACTAACAGCTCTATTTATAAAAATTCTATTACAACATCTCTAACAAGCAATACTCTTATCTAACAACATTCTACATTCTTCAGATTATATACTACTCACCAAGTTTTACAACACACTCACAGCCCAAACTATTAGAACAGTACATCAATTTGGAATAAACATCCAAAACTTTCCGAAGTTCTAGTCAATACCAACTATATACAAAAACATCTCAATTGATACACTAATCAAATATTGTATTAAACCAACACAAACAAGTCACTAACCAACAAAGCAAACATCTATTCTATTGAACAACTTACTAATTACACAAATATACAGCTCTTTTCATGGCAGTGTATTGTATACAAAACACAAAAAATACCAAGAGAAAGAATTCCTAAGTGGTTTCAGGAACTTTAACATAGCTTTTATGCAACTACCACACTATACATCCCTACAATTACTTCCAACCCATTTACTACAAACTCTATAACACTAAAGAAAGCATTAGGATTCTTAGCAAAATTAAAAATACACCAATCATAAAAAAAATACAAAAAATCTTCAATACAACCAATACAGTATACATTAAACATTATTAACTTCTATCACATAAACTACAGTATATTGCACCACTTGCTAAATGTTTTCAATGCAAATATTCCTATACCACCAATACTAATCAGCAATGCATAATCACACTAACCATATCCTAATGCATTGTGATTAAAGTATCTAGCTCTAAAGTTCTTCGAACAGATATTAATAATCTAATACAGCATTATCATAAACTTAATTTACAGACTGTATTACATTTAACAAAGAAAATATCATCTCAAAACCTACCTACTAGCTCAGTTATTCACCAAAATTTACAACTACCTACTACTTTAATTACTCAAAACAATTTACTTTACCAAATATTCTTACCAAGCACTGCTTATATATGACTATTCCACCTTATTACTATTAACTTACAGGCCAAAAAACTTCAACTATATCTTTATGCAACTACAATTCAAGCAAATATACCACAGTCACAGGCCCAATTTGCATGGACTCTTACACCAACTAACATAACATTCTTATCACAAATTACTTACTGGCCCTTTATAACACATGCATACCTTATTGAAATTATAACAATCCTAATAATAGCTTTACAAAACTGCCAAATAACTGTTTATATGACCCATAAGCCAACAACCAACTACATCAACTCCCTCCTTGCATTAACACCAAACTCTACTCTTACTCTTTAAAAACACAACTACTGGCCACTTAAATTACTAATACAGACTATAATCATCTGCAAAGGTATTAAAATTAAAGGCACCCATATAGAGAATCTGAACAACTACCCTTTACATAACAGAATAACACATCAGTCTACTAAAACACAACAATACAAACTGCATACTCAACTACACACACTTGATAATAATAACTTTTATCTTATTTGGAACAATACACTAATTGAAAACAAAATTTGCTCTTTTATCTGACACTTACAAAATGCTACAAATACTGCAAAATGGCATGCTCTCAACAGAACTAAACACTAGGACAATATCCAAGAAGACAATAATTGGAACTCAACATATAAATTTCTTAACTATAACAACAAACCTAATACTCACACTATCTATCTCAAATATTCACAACTAAAAAGCTTCAAAATCAAATTTCTATTAGTTGAGCTACCAACACTACTAAACCTACATTACAGAAAACCCAAAACATACATCAACCCTATGTGCAATTATTGCACTATACATATTGGAAACAACTCTCACTGGCTTGAATGCATAGCAAACCCCATATCTTTAAACCAAGTAATCCAACAAACTACTTCCAAATTTCTTACTAAAAACAATATTAAACTACAAAACACACTAGTATTATTATAGCAACTCTTTCAAACACCAAACAGCACACACAACCTTCTTAAACTACAAGGCTTAATTCCAAATAACCTATCTCCAAATAGCAATATTAATCCAAACATGTTTATTACTCTACTTTACAAGATATCAAATAATATTTATAAACAAATATGGACAGAAAGATGCAAAGCTGTGCATTAAAACAGCCAACTAACAAATACACTAACAATCACAACTCTGAAACACCCAGCTACAGACCTAGTGGCAGTAATAAAATATAAAAAATGAACAACTATTTTTTTACTACTAATATATCTACATTATACATTGCAACACTAAACCTAAAAAAGATCGGACAGTCTAATTTAGTAGAGTTTTGGGTTAAGAATAAATTAGTCCTAGCTATAGGTTCATGTAATAATTTATGTAACTTATTTTTATTAATGTAATACCAAATTGTTTAATAAAGACCAAGGCCAGGCCTTACTTTTTTTTAAAAAAAAAAAAACTAATAATAATTTTTTGAAAATGAATTATATAAAACAAGACTAACCTTTTAAAGATACAGGTAAGTATCTAAACTTCTTAACTAATTTATATATTAAAGCTATTCTAATAATATAGTAGAAATTACAATATAAAAAAATTAAATAAGCAAGATTTATAGTTAAATTGCAGATATAATAGCTAGTATAGAACTATAAGCAGTCTATTAAAATTAAATATAAAAAGTATATATATTGTATTTTCTAATTTTATTATTTTTTATTTATTAAATAATGCTTAAGTAGAAACTTTATTATATATAGAAGTATAAGTTCTAAATTTAAAGGTTTCTAAACTATATTTGTGCTACAATTAGATATGCTATGTGATATTATACCTCTTATTTCCTATAAGTGCTATAGTTAACTATTTCAAATTAGGTTCTAGCTAGAATAGTTTGAAGGAAAACTTTGAGTGATTGTCTAAACATAAAATTATATAAGTTGTTAAAGAATATTCATATAAGAGTTATTTTGTAATTAAAGGTTTGATATTTATAGATTAAGAAGGAGTTTTAGTATTGTTTGAAAAATTGGGTAGAGTTGGTAGACTGATTTTGGTACATTTGAACTTTGATGTAATGTTGCAAAAGTTTTCTTATTGGTGTTGATATATATTACAGATAGATTAAAAATCTCAGTGATATCAGTTAAGTAAATTGTTTGAAAGGTGAAGTAGAAAACTATCTGTTTGTTTATTGATAAGTGTTTTAATGTTTTTATATATAGTAGTAGAATAAGTTTTAGTAATAGTATATAAAATATATTTGTATTAAAAATTTGAAAAGTAAAGTATAAAATTTAGAAAGTTATTTAATAGAGTTGTTGAGATTGTATTAGTAATTTGGAGTAATTGAAGAGTATCATATATAATGTTTCAAGTGATTGTAGAATATTTGTAGTATTGTTAAGGCATGAGAACAAGTAAAGAGTATCTTCAATATTTGTGTATCAGGA
Source organism: Cetraspora pellucida (assembly GCA_910591915.1). Classification (NCBI taxonomy): domain Eukaryota; kingdom Fungi; phylum Glomeromycota; class Glomeromycetes; order Diversisporales; family Gigasporaceae; genus Cetraspora; species Cetraspora pellucida. Next base: position 1,183 of record CAJVQA010002426.1, on the reverse strand, counting down.
ACAATAAGGTATAGTATAAAGATAAGAATAGCAAATATTAAGGTTTTGCATAGTAGGTAAGTTATTGGTAAAAATTTTAATATAAAAAGAGCATTTTTGTAAGTTATCTTTAAGAAAAAAGATAATTTTAAATAAAAGAAACTATTTAATATAGGCAATATTTTGAAAAAATTTTAAGTTTAATTATTTGGCAATTTCTTAAATAGTTATAATATTTTTAATAAAGATGTAAACTTTAAAAGAAATTAAAAAATTGTTTTATAAGAAATAATTTGTAGTATTGAATTTTGAAATATTAAGCTTAATAATAGTTTTTAAGGTTTTTTGTTTTCAAGTGAATCTGCTTGCTTGTAAAATGAGTATAGAATGTGATTTGATTTTATAAAAGATAATAGTAATGTTTTTAAGATGTTTAAGATAATTAATATAGTAGATAATATCTCAGTTTTAGTTTATATAGATTTGAAAATGATAGGTTGTTCAAGATTTTTAATAGCAGTTGTGTTATCAATATAGATATTTAAAGAAGTATTAGATAAAGCTACAAATAGAAGATAAAAAACTGCTTCAAGTTCAGTGCAAGTTGAGTCAGAATAAGATTGTATAGCTGCATTGAATTTATTGATGTGTTGTATTTGCAAATCCATCCTATACCAGATTTTATATCTGAAGTTTGAAGATTTTTAATTGATCTATTAGTATAAAAATGTAGTTTATTTGTATCAAGTTGGGAAATAAGGTAGTTAAGATTAGTTAATTGTTTTTGATATATTGATAAATAAATGAATTGTTAGATAAGTTAAGCATTATAGGATAATAAAATTATTTGTAATTGTAATAAAGAAGATAGTTGAGAGGAAGTGAAATTATATATATTAATTAAAGCTAAAATTTCTCTAAAATCAATTTGAATGTTTGTTTGATTATTTGATTTGTTGGTTAGATTATAAAGTAAATAAAAGAAGTGGTAGTTTGGTGTAAGATAATCAGGAATTGGGAGAAGATGTGAGAGACCTAAAGTAGATAGAAAGATTTTAAAGAAAGAAAGTTATTAAAAAATGGTTTGATAAAAAATATATATAAAATAATTGATTATTTGTATAATAAACTTTACAAAAATTTAAAAATTTAAAAATTGCAAAATTTAGCAAAATATAAACAAAATAAAGTAGTTTATTAGTAT
>CAJVQA010002425.1:0-21978 GCA_910591915.1 Cetraspora pellucida | reverse complement strand
TGTAATATTCTTGTCCGGAAGTAGAAATGAGAAATCCCCTTAAGATCATAACAATCGTGGTCCTGGCACAGCTTTTTCCCCCAGTTGGAATTGAACTGACAACCTTGCGAATGCGACCTGGGAGTGCTAACCACTGCACTACTGACCCGCAGGTCGATTATACTGTATTTTATAAAAATTATCTGAATTAAAATATAATTGTATAATAAGATTATACAAATTAGTTTCAAAATTTTGTAATATATATATTTTCTTCTATAAATAATAAAAATTATTTATGACTCTTCAATATAAAGAAATATTATCTTATTTTATTATTAAAAAAAAATTCAAATTATGAACAAATTCTTGTGCAAAATATGAAATAAAATTAATATAAATCATAATTATATTTTTTTTTGTTGATTCTATAAAATATTATTAATTTTAGTAACTAAATCATGATTTATATCTTTTTGATATTCTTTTAAATAAAAAGAAACATAATATTCAATATAATCTTTAGCATAAAATACTATTTTAAATTACAAATTTTATTTTATCTTATTTGATAATAGAATTTTATATAGGTTACTAATTTTATACATTCTAAGATAATTTAAATAATGATCTTTATATACAAATAAGTTTGTAAATACTTTTTTAACTTTTAATAAAAAAATTTTTAAAAGATTAAAATCAGAAAACACTTTTTAAGTATTATTAAAATAAAAATAATAATTATATATATGACATACTTTAAAATAAAATTAAAATACTTAAATTTATATTTATTCAATTAGGCTAATAATATATATATATTGTGTCTTAAACTAACACTTGCATCAGATATTAATTTTTTGACTAGCATTAACTAATTAATATGATTAAACTAAATTATACCTCAATTCTTCTAAACTTTTACTCTAACCTTAATCTAATTTAGGCTGATTAACATCTAAAACAAGCATTAGTCTAAGGCACAACATATATAAGTTATTAATATTTAAGTAATAAATTGTAAATTCAAAACTCATAGATATTAAAATTTAGATTTTTACTTGTATTATAGTAATTGTTTTTAATAATTAGATTAAGATATTTATAATTATAATCATACCAACATGACTAGCAGATTATAAAGCATTTGTATAACTAGTTATACAGAAAAATACAAACTAGCATTAGGTAATGCAACTCTAGATAAGTTCTTATAGCTATGTAAATCTATAGAAATTAAGAACCAAAAAACTTATTTAAAAAGACCTAAGCAAAAAGATAACATGGATCTTTGATAGCATTATTATAAAAACTAGATTTAGAAAATAGATACTAATATAAAGTATCTGAATAGAAATTCTGAATAGAAGGTATTACTAACCAGGCTGCCAGAATTCTAATTAAGAAGACTAGAGAAAAAAATATCAGACTGATTTGATATATTAATGAACTGATCATAGTTCTATACAAGCTATTTGAATTAGAAGTTTAAAGAAAAAGCAAAGATATATTAAAATACTAGAAATATGTTGTAAAATAGATGCTAAGATTTGAATAAACTCTGCAAGAACACAGTAGTTTAAAGTTAATTCTAACTACAAGTGTTAGTTTAACCATAGTGATAACTGAGTTAGTTGTAAAATAGATATATAGCAGACTTTAAGAGGTTTACCTTGATGATAAAAATGTTCTAAGGTTAAAATAAGAATTTAGACTTGATCTGGTAAAATTAATATAAGACAGGTTTAGAGAGTTTAAATAAAACATCCAAGCAGAGGTATTAAATATAGCAATCAATAGAAAAAATTAGATGAACTCCTTAAATAGATAATATAAAAAGGTATACAAATGACCAATTATACAATTTTTTTGTAATAGTTTCTTATAAAACTATATTTTCAAAAATATGTTAATAAAATTAAAAGACCCAAAAGATCACCTTAATATAAAATGAAAAAAATAATAATATATACACAACAAAGCATATGAACCAATTGTGACATTATGGGTTTTAATACTTTATGATAACTTTTTTTTATATAAGCTACAGAATCAGATAAAAATATTTTTGGTAAAATATATGAAATATTATATTTAACTAAAATAGTTAATAAAACTTCTCCAATTATTAAATTATTTACATTTTCTAAAAAATCAACTAAAACTAATTTAGTATTTGATAAAAAGCAAATAAAGTATTTACTACACTATGTAAACAGTCATCTATAGTTTTGTTCATTATAATTATTACAGATTTTTGATTAAAACAATTTTGAAGTAAAAAAAAATCATTTAAAGATAGTTGATAAATATAATTGACAAAATGTAAAGACTTGAGGAATGGTGTCATCTTCTTTAAGATATTTTTTAAAAAATGAATGTAAACTATTGACTTTTTTAAGAGAAATATTTGCAAATGAAAACGTTTTAATCAAATCCTTATGACCTCTTTTTTTGATTTAGATGCAATTTTAATAATAAAAAGTGTAACTTGTTTTTTAGATTGCTCTTTATTTTCATAAATTTGCTTGTTTTTAATATGAGCCTTCGAATTACAATGTCCATCAACAGTGGATTTTACTTTCCATTCAACGGAATTATTATAATTGCAAAACATAACTCCACTGTCTTCTCTAAAAACATCAAGACACTCACTTATATGAATAGCTATAGAAACTTTTTTATTTCAATTTGTTATTATTAAGAAAAAAATTTATATCTTTATTACAATTTATTAGTTTTGAAAAACCCTTTACCATTAATATTAAAAAAAAAAACCTTTATCGTGATTTTCTAACTATATTTGAATATTCTTAAAAATATTTTTAAGTAATATATAATTCTTAAGTAATATGCATGCGGCATAAATTCAACTCAATTGGTTAATAATCATGTGGTCATACCCAGCCCAGGATTCTGTGGTATTCTGCGATATTCTTCGATATTCTGTGGTGATTAAGGGTAATTTCTGTGGTTGGCTGTACTTAAGAGAAATTCTGCTGTTTTCTGTGAATCACAGAAAACCATCGGCCCTGTACGAAATTATTGCCGGTATTACGAATAGTAGTGTATCGGTATGGTTTAGGAAAGTATACATAGTGGACATAAAATTAGCATACGTACTCTTAATATATCAGTTATATATTAGTATACTTGTAAAGAATTTATTATATGTGGCCTCACGAAAATTCTACAGAAATTTATTTATTTACCGTTTAATAAAAATATAATAAAGAAAACTATACGAGACAGTGCCAAAAAGAATTTAGAAGTAACTACAGTCAAACCTCCATGTACGCACATCCTTGGGACCAACCATAAGTGTGCATTTATAGAGAGTAGTTTATAAGTGTTATTATTAGTCGGGACTGAGGTATAAGGTACAGTACGTACATATAAACAAGTCCCAGCGTTACCACCAATCGAGGATGCAGTCACATGGCATTCCCCGACCTTATAAGTCGAATCCAAAAAATTGGTTTCAATCCTTTATTTTTTGGGAATATTATTATTATTTTTTTTTTTAAAGGAAAAGCTTTTTTAATCGTTTTCTAAGAGACGAAACTACTATTATTAGGCCGGAATAAATAGCTAAGCATATTCTTAACAGCGGTACTAAAAATTAATCGCAACAATTTTTATGTAATTCAACTAAAATTGTTATAAAAACCAATTGCAATTCCACTTAATTTCAATTTTTACCTTCACTACAAATTTTGCGATAATGTAAATTTAAAGTAACTGAAAAATTGTTCATATTCAAATAGAGAATTATATTGCTATTATAGATGCAGATATTTGAAGACGTCTAAGTGAGTTGTGATGACGTAGGTCATAATAATTGACCTTTAGTTACGGCAATAAAAAATAGATGCGTCTAACAAGTTATTTACAACCGGTTTATAATTCCTGGAACACATAGCCGAGTCGATTAAGTGTGAGTTCGACATAATCAGTACATAGAAGATATTTTGCATTACATGTAATTCTTATTTTGAAACAATCTTATTAAATTTTTTTGATTAAAGTGCATGTTCAACATGTTTGATGTATTATTTGTACGAAAAACTCATGAGAAAACAGCACTTGTCAACCAATTAAACTTAGCAGAAATATAAAAAAAGCTTTGGATATAAATTAGACATTTATACATGTTACTCTATTGACAATCTTCAAAAATAAAGTTGATAGATATATTCAAATATCAGATAACCAGAGGCATTTTAATGTTAAATATACGGGTTCAAAAATTTAAAAAACTGATATAACCTAATGATATTATATACAGATGCCGATACGACTAGTATTAGTATATCCAATTGGAGCATAGCCCTCCAGATTTCATAATAATAATTTTACATTCTAACCAAAGTCCTGTATCTAATTGTAACTCATACGAATACCAGTCTGATTCTTTTTTCACTAAACTATCATTCTGATTTAGTAAATAACATCGCTTTTTTCAATATATTACATATTTGAAAAAGCTTAAGACACCTACTTACTTTTTGTTTGGCGATTTTTTATTTGCCAGCGAAGTTGCTTTTAAGGATAATATTTCTGTATCAAACACAGAGATATGCATACGTACTAGTCCTATGCCAAAATTGCCAACTTAATCGAATCAGTCGAAAAATCGCTCTGCAATTTTTTACCGAATGTTATAGCATAAATCAACTATAATGCAGTAATGGCATGAGCTACGTTACGGCACATGTCAGGCGTTATAGCAAATGTTAGTTATGACTTTTTGACGTATCGTCACGTCTTTGAGTTACGTCCAATTGACGTTATGAACAGTTACAGCACTAACATATGTCTGCATCTATAATTGCCATTAATTGTAACTGTATCTAAATGATTCATTAAATTTGTATAACCTTGTTTTGATTATCGGCTGTGATCCAGAAGAATATAAATTACACTGATATTTGCCATCGTTTGAAGGTCTAAAAAAGGAGAACGTAAATTACGTTGATGATTACCATCATTGGTCAAAAAAAAAAGAGCAGCCTTTTGATTATCGGCTGTGATCTGGAAGAACATAAGTTACACTGATGCCTGTCGTCATTAAAGGTCTAAAAAAGCATCTTTTTGATTATCTATGATCAGGAAGCACATAAATTACACAATCAATGTCTGCCATCATTTGAAGGTTTTAAAAAAGCATCTTTTTTGATTATCGACTATGATCCGGAAGAACATAAATTACGCCAATGCCTGCCGTCATTTGAAGTCTAAAAAAAAGCATCTTTTTAATTATTGACAATGATCTGGAAGAACATAAATTACACCAATGCCTGCCGTCATTTGAAGGTTTAAAAAAGCATCTTTTTGATTATCGACTATGTTCTGGAAGAACATAAATTACACTAATGTCTGCTGTCATTTGAAAGTCTAAAAGAACATCTATTTAACATTTGTCTAGAACGTTGACATTCATTAGAATATGCTATATACATGTTTTTGTAAAGGAATATTCTTGTAGTTTGCATAATTTGTAAATCTTGCAATTCAAAAAATGATTATTTGATTGCTTTTTTTTTTAAAAAAACTACAAGTTTTGATGTCAAATATCAGCAAATATACTCATGGTTCTACCACAAAATCCCGATATCCAAATTTCGACAGGCTATAATACTGACATCACATGAAGTGATAATGATTGTTAACGTTAATATGATTAATGATTACTAATCTTTAATATTAATTGTCACATCGGGATTACGGTTTCGATGTCAGGATATTGTGGTAGGACCTACTCATTCTATGTTTATTATTACATATTTTATCAAGTTGTTACATTTTTCAAACTGCAAAAATTACAATTAATTGACTGTGATTTCGTTACTAATCAATTAATTGGGTTCAAATAATTGCAGTTAATTGCCCTCACAATCAATTATTCTGTAGACCTGATTATAAAGAAAAACTTGATTAATAAATAATGATCTCGAACAGACTTGAATGAGCTGTAAACATGCATTAAATTGTTTAAATGATGTTGAATTATCAAGTACACAAAAGCTACATATTACAAACTCAATAATATAAATTAAAAATTTCCAAGTCTTTATCCAAAGAAGCCCTTTATAGTAAGCTTCAATCTAATTGGATTTATAAACATATCTGAGCTAGTATGTCCAATACAGCTCACCTTTGTTATAATGAACTTTTGATATAATAAAGAATTTTAAATTACGGAACTATAAAGTACATATAGTATTTTTGAGTCTAGCATATTCTTGCTATAAGTTGTTGTGGGAACTTCACTATAGCGTGAATATGTTTGAATTGCTTGTTTATCGTTTTCTCTTGTATTTCTATATATTATCCTCCTTTATTTTTTGTCGACATATGAATAACAAATGAATGTATAAAGTTAACTTCGTATAATGAACTAACAGTTCTTACAGTAAAAAGTTTTAAAAGTTCCTTATAGAAATAGTTTACTATTTTCCTGAACTCTAATAAATGTTTGGGAAATGAACTAGAAAAACCACTGTTTGGCACTTTCAACCGGTGCCTTTCCTAGCCAATTCACCATTTTTTAAAAAAAGTTCATTACTGTTATAGAGTTATAGAGAAGGAGGTCGGATTATCATGTGACTACGCCCTCGATTAGTGGTGACGCTGGATTTGTTAACCTGATTTATGAGGTTTAAAGCCCGAAATCTAGTTTTCTCTAACGTCACGCTTGCATAAATTTTTATATACATTTGCATACTATACCACAAAATCCCGACATCTAGAATCGAGTAATACGAATAGTAGTGGTGTATGGTTTGGTATGTTGGAGTATAATACGTTAAATTAGCCAACGCGAGTATGGTTGGTGAGGTCACAACTGAGTATAAAGTAATATATCGTGTATAATACTGACATCACGCAGTCAATTAAAATTTTAGGTCTTGTTAATGTATGGTTTCGAGGTTTTGCGTTTGGGCATGAAAAGAATTTTCGATAATTCTGTAATTTAATTCCGTGCTTGAAGTTAGCACGTGACTTCAGTTGCACCTAGATTTAAATGACATCGATATACGTTTATAAAATAATGTGCTAGCTTTAAGTAGCGGAATCTACACCGTACATCTAAGTGATCACGATCCAAAGATGTATATACTAACACCATGTACCGGTACGTAAGAATAAATAATGCACCAAAACCGGTAAATTTGATATTCGATTAACTTTAGCGTTAACGTTAGCATCTAAGTATATTCGATATATATAAATATATAAATATCTATATAGATATACTTTCTTTTATTTAATAAAAGAAATACCTTTCGAAATGGATTCATTTAAATTTAACGATGAGCAAATTAAAGTTATTAAAGCACTTAGTGGAACTTTAATAGCAGAATTGGATGATTTAGAAACAGAAGCTCTTTCAAAAACAAAAGCTATTGTAATAAAAAAACATTCCTCTAAAGTTATCGAATTTGCTAAATTTGATTTATCCAAAAATGAAAACTTTATAGAAATTTTAAGTGATAAACTTATAAAATGTTTTCAGAAGATAGATTAGTTAAATTTAATTTGATTCTTAACCTTCTTACGAAAAGTTCAACATCCTTATTATTAACAGGTTATTTCAAACCATTTTATGAACTTGATAGAAAACAATGTGAAGTTGTTTTACAAAATTGGTCTAAAAGTTTTAAATTTTATAGAAATATGTTTTTAATTTTATCTACTTTGATTAATGTTATTTATTGGTCCAAATTTGATAATTATTTTGAAACCATTGGATATCCTGGTCCTGATCCTGAAGCTAGTGGTGAAAAATTTACTTCAAAAATTAATTTATTTCCTACTTACGAGTTTATTCAAGTTCCACCCGAAGGATTAGTATTAAATTTTGATGTAGTGATTATCGGTTCTGGTGCAGGAGGTGGCGTAGTTTCTGCTTTGTTAGCAAAAGCTGGTTATAGCGTCCTTGTTGTGGAAAAAGGAAAATATTATCATCAAAATGATCTATCATTGAAACAAGATGAATCTCTTACTAATCTATATGAAAATGGTGGTATGTTATTTAATGAGGATAATAGCCTGGGAATTCATTCGTATGTAATTATATTTAAACAAACTCTAGATTTATAATATATATGTATATATCGTTGACCTTTATTTATTTCCAATTAATAGGGCTTCAACATTTGGTGGTGGTACTACTATCAATTATTGCGCTAGTTTAAGGGTTTGGCTTTATTATATACGTATATTAAATATGTATTTTCATATTTCATATTTAATTTTAATTTTATAAATCCTATTCTTTTTAGCCACAACATTTTATAAGAGAGGAGTGGGCTGCACAAGGATTAACTTATTTCCTTAGTGATGATTTTAATAAGTCAATTGAAGCTGTCGAAAAACGAATGGGTGTTTCTTCTGATGCAATTATTCATAATGAAAGTAATAAAATTCTTATAGAAGGATGTAAAAGACTTGGTTATCATTACAAAAACATACCTCAAAATACTGCTGGTTCTCATCATCAATGTGGTTGGTGTACATTTGGTTGTAAATATGGTGAAAAACAAGGTTGTTTGATGACATGGTTAAAAGATGCTAGAGACGCTGGTGCAAAATTTATTGACAATTGTTATGTTGAAAATGTTTTGCTTAAAAATAGAAAGGCTGTAGGTATAAAGGCTATTGTTAACGAAAATCGTATATTAGTTGTACATTCAAAAAAAGTTATTGTTTCTTGTGGCGCAATTCATAGTCCAGCTTTGTTGAAGAGAAGTGGTCTCAGGAATGCAAATCTTGGCAAGAATTTATATCTTCATCCGGCTACAATGGTGTCTGGTTTTTTTCCGGATAGGGAAATTATTTCTTATTCAGGGTCTATAATGACTTCAGTAAGTTATCATAATTCATATATTTTATTTTAATATAAACAAGGAGTAACAATTAGATCAAATAATAATAGGTATCTGAAGTTGTTGAAAATATAGATGGCGACCATTATGGATCAAAACTTGAAATTGCACCACTTCATCCTATTTATCTCGTTGCATTCTTACCCTGGAAATCGGCACTTAATCATAAACAACGAATGCTTCAAATCAATCATCTTGTCCCAATATTAATCGTTAGTCGTGACAAAGATCCTGGTAGAACTTCCATAGATTCATGTGGGAGACCTAGAATTCATTATTCAATCAGTAATCATGATTCAAAGAGTGTTGTCGAAGGGATGATTGCTGGAATTAATATTCTTGTGGCTGCGGGTGCCAAAACAGTTATAACTGGACAATTAGCTATTGAAGAATTTGAACCTGCTGAAAAAGATCCGTTTAATGATCCAAGATATAAACAATATATTGAGAAGATTAGAAAGATTGGTGTAGAGGATAGTGAATCAAGTATTGGAAGTGCACATCAAATGGGAACATGGTACAGTATAAAGTTTTTATTTACAAAATTTATATCGTTTATAGCTTTTACGGCTTTTACAGATTTTAAAAATTCTTTTCATTTATACTGTAAACTATAGCAAAATGGGTATTGATTCAAAAACATCTGTTGTTAATCCCAAAGGTAAAGTATGGGAAATAGATAATCTTTATGTTGCTGATGCAAGTGTATTACCAACTTCTACTGGCGTCAATCCTGCGGTAAAGTACTCACTTATTCAAACCCTTTATAACATAACAAGTTCTAACTTTTTTACAATGTTTTAGATTACCATCTGTAGTGTTGCATATTCAATTGCAAATTTCATCATTAAAGACGACATGCCTAAATCAAAAATTTAATAAGAAAATATTTTGGGATTTTAAATAAATTACTTATATCAATAAAATGGTAATATTTCGTTAAGCGACTTTATCGATTTATATATATTATACTTATATTTATTACTTCATTTATTCTTTCTTTATAATCAATAATAATCTAAATAATCTAAATACTCTAATACAGTAATATTTATTGAGATTACCACGGTATAACTTTAGCTTAATTTTGTCGCATCTCTAAAAATTTAACAAGAACTCTAAAAAAAAAAATGCAAATTTACTTATTGAAAAAAATTAAAAACTATAATCCTGAATATTATAAATCTCAAGATTATCAGAAATACCAAACTTAAATTTGATAATTTGCTTGTCAATTCTTGCGTATTGATTAATTTATTTGTGTACATGTGTGAAGGATGTTCGGTTTTGAATTGATCTTATAAGCTTCCACAAATTGGCGTTTGATTTTATTATCATCATCTTGCTCCATCTCATCAAGCTAATGAACAACTTTTGAATTAACTATAGTGGCTGTTGGTCGTTTCTTTGGATTTGAGTCCATGCACCTTTTAGTCAATTTGACGAAACATTCTGGTGTTTTTTCATCAAATCCTGGTCGTTAACCTTAACAAATTTTTACTAAAAGATCATTATCAAAAGATAAACCATCAAATGCTCTTTTTACAATCGCTATCTCTGTCATAATGATGCCAAAACTATATATATCAGATGCTTGTGTAAAACGTTTTCTTCGTAAAACCTCTGCAGCAATGTATGGCATACTCTACAAATTTGATTCTCTTGTTTTATATCGGCTGATGCAGAAAGACCTAAATCAGCAATATACGCACTACGTAAATCATCTTGTAAAACATTTCTACTATGAAGATCCCGATGAAGTAACTCTTCTGAGTGAATAGCGTCAAGGTCAGATACGATACAATTTAATAAATTTAACTTATCTTTCCACTTCATTCGTAATAATGCGACTATGTTTTGATGTAGAGACCCAATTTCCGCGTAATTTAAAATGATTATATAATCTTTTGTCTTCTCATCTCGTGATATTTCATAGCATTTTAAGAAAGAAGGATTATTTCACTGTATGTTTTTAACTACAACAAAGTAGAATAAATAAATAAATATATTGAATCAGGCTTTTATTGCCTTACTGGACCCAACCTATCAGTTTTTTAAGAATTGGGTTCAGTAAGTTACTGTGTAAATTTAAAGCTAAATGAAATTCAAAGTGAAGATTTTTTTTGGCTGCACTCATAAATACCTTATTTTAATTTGAACATTCGAGCTATGAATTATTTTTAACGCAACAGAAATCAAACAAGAATCATAAGTAGTTATTCTTGTCCATTTGACATAGTACATGGTAGCAAATTCACCTTTTCCAATTTCTTCAATAATTTCAAGTTCTGAATAAGGAATCCAAGATAATTGATATTTATTTGTTCTCAATATTTCTTTCAAATTTTCATGAATATCCAGAAATTCATATTTTGATTTACTTATCTTTGAATAATTGTCTCTTTCTCTTCTAAACCAATAATTAGCTTTTTGTAAATTCCTTCCTACTCCTATTCCGTTTCTATAACAATAGCCAACCATATGAAATCCATTAAAGTCTTCCAAATTCGCGGCTTTTTGAAAATAAATAAATGCCTTATGTTCATCCTTTCCAATTCCAATTCCTCTGTAACAATATCCAACATTATATATTCCTTTAGCGTCCACATCTCTCCTGACTTTTGATAATAAATAAATGCCTTATGTTCATCCTTCTTAATCCCAGTTCCATTTTGATAACATTCGCCATTGTTATTTATCAGCTGATTTTTGATAATAAATAAACGCCTTATGTTCATCTTTATTAACTCCAATTCCATTATCATAACAATAACCAAACTGCCAGGTTCCCAATACACTCTCCATCTCAGCAGATTTTTGAAAATAAATAAATGCCTTACGTTCATCGTTTTCAACTCCAATTCCATTATCATAACAATAACCAACATTATATGCTCCTAAAACGTCACTCATATCAGCAGATTTTGATAAAAAAATGCCTTATTCTCATCCTTTTCAACTCCAATTCATTTTTATAACAATGTCCAACATTGCTCATTCCTCCAACTCCACAATATCAAACATAATTTGTTCCTATAGAGTTACCCATTTCTGCAGATTTTTGATAAAAAAATGCCTTATGTTCATCCCGATATCACGTTGATAATTATATTCAAGATTAAGAAACTCGGATTTTATTTCGGTCATTTTTTAAAATATATAATAATTCTATTATATCTAATGTATTTTACTTTCTTATTATATTTTAGATATTTCTCCTGATAATTCTTTTATTACTCTTGCATTTTTTGGTTTGTATTAAAAAAATTTTAGTTTGTCTTGTATGAAAATCCGAAATTGCTCTTTTTTTATATACAAATCTATACGTTGAAAATATCGAGGTAGGAACGTCCCAAATAAGGAAATGATGATCCCAGCCAAAATTTATGGCTTAAGGGTAGAGGGTACTATATTGAAATTATATATAAACTCAATGGTAAAATTTTTTATATTTAATTTTATAAAAATTATATTAAGTAAACTCATATTAATTTATAAGAAAAGTTTGTAGAGCAGGTTTTTTTGATTTTAATGATAGTAAAATTATTAAATTTAATTAAAAACTCAGTAAGATATAACTTTTTAAAGATTAGGTATAAAAATTTATTAATTAAATTAACTTATAGGGTTATATAAATTAACCAATCAAATTTAGTATTCTTGTATTACTTAGAAAATTTTGAGTCATTCTAGAAAAACTTTGTAATATATATAATATATATTTTTTAAATATAATAATAGTTCAAAATTTTATCATAATAAATAAATTATTTTATTTATATTTTGTGAATTTTTTTTTTTTTTTGCTTTTGTTAAGGTTATTAGTTATTGGCAGCTATTGCCTTTATTGTGAATTCAATTATAATTACATAACTTGTATAAGATTACTCCTATACTATACTAGTAGATAGTATACAAGTTTTTATACACCTAATTAGATGCTATCTAACCTAACTCCGACCTTCTTATCTGTACATTCATTAAGCTGTTATACATTTCAGAGTACATCACCTAACTATACGGTTTCAGGAGGCCTTCTTGCTAACTAACTACCTATATTTAATTTTTGCTAATAGGGTTTGTCCTTGTAAATTTCATTTAGACCTTAATATCAACTTTACAGTATATCCTTAATACTTATAATATATTTTGTTTCTAACCTCAAACTTCCAATTCAGATAATCCAGTAGGACTATAACCTGTCTCTAATATCTCAGAATCTGCTTCCCAAGGTTCTTTTTCTCTAGTTTGAGACTTTTAGCAGCCTGGTTGGTAGTACCCTTTATCTGAGGTTCTTGTCTATCTAATTTCTTCCATATTGGTATCCATTTCCTAGATCTAGCCTTTATAGTAGTATTGTCAAAAATCCGTGTTACCTCTTTAGTCAGGTCTTCCCAAGTGGACTCTGGTTTTTCTAGTTTACAGATTTATATGACCATGAGGACTTATCTTAAGTTTGCATCACTTGATGCCAGCCTGTATTTCTTTGTATAATTTCAATATTATATAGATGCTTCATGACCTGCCAGTTATGCTAATGTGACTGTGTTACAGGTATCTGATCTCAACTAATCAATAGAATGCTATTGTCATAATACTGCTTATTTTCTGTAATACTAATATAACATGAGTGGTTTTTCAAATTTTTACTATTGGTAGGTTTTGAACTCTCAACCTATTACTTGAAGAGTTAACAACTTATCTATCTTACTAAGTTGTCACACCTTTTTTTGTGAAATTTTAATAAAAATTAATTGTAATTTAAAAAAGTTTTATAAGTAGTATATTTCAATTTTATATGAAAATTTCAAAATATTATCTATATATCCTCTATCTTTAAACAATTTAAATCAAGATTAATGATTTTTCTAAAGTATTTATTTATTTTTATTTTATTTTTTTTCTCTTAAGAGTCATACTAGTACTTTATTAAGATTTTGAAATTACATTTGCAATTACATAAATGTTCTTAACAACTAAGTCTAGCATCACCTGATTATCTTAATAGTATCTAAGTGCAACCTGGCATATTATTTTAAACAGAAATAAACTACTTGTCTAACTACTTAAAGTTTATAATGGAAGGGTCTTCTCTCTTACATGATAAGTTCTACAATTGTCTTTTGTATTACTATTCTGATTTGTTCTTCTTTTTTTTTTGTATTCTCTTTCTTTTCTTTTATTTTTTGCTGATTTGTCTTTTTTCTCTTATTTAATTTTGGCGTTTTTTTTTTCTCTTTCTCTTTTTAATCTACTTGTTATTCTTATTTTTCTCTTCTATTCACTGATCTTCTTATATTAGACTCTTTATATTTGTTTATAAAATGTATTTCAGACAGTATTTGCTATTATACTTGCAAACTGCTATCTTGACTTTACATTTAGGAGCTGCTGTAATTGGTTTTGTGTTTTTTTTAGAATTAGGCCTTTAATTAGAATCTTACTTATTTTTACTTTTTCTGCTTCTATTTTACTAAAAAGTACTGTATATAACATATATAAAAAGATTTTTTTAGACTTTTTCTTTTTTCTAAGTTTTTTTCAAGCTGTTGTAATGGTTACTTTTTGGATTCTTTTTTATAAATTTTTTTGTTCTTTGCATGCTGCTAAATGTATCTGTTTTTTTGACTTTATCTTTGCATACTTGGCATTCAGTTGTTGTATACACATCTGGTCTTTTTTTGTTAAGTTTTTCTAGTATCAGAAGTTTGTCTATCACATATTTTATAAATATACTTCTTCTAGCACTAATTCTTCTTGTTTTATAGTGCATCCCTTTTGTCATCTTTAGTCTTTTTCAAAAATATGTCTAATCATAAATTATAACTTCTGATTCTGATTTTAACTCTTTAATTGCTCTTGTTTTTCTTCATTCTGCTCCTAATCTTGCATTCATTATTAACTTATATAACAATCTTGCTAGGATATTAGTTTGTTTGTTTTTTCACTCTAAGCAGTACTCTATTTCTTTACAACTGACTTTTTTAGTCTGTATTATCTTTTTGATTGTTGCTTCTTTTTTTGTCAGACTATCAGCTTTGTTATTCTATTTATCTTTACTATAACTCTTTACTTTAACTAACTCTATCTGAATGTTTTTTATTGTAATAAGATCTTTGATCTTTATTATCCATATTGCATTCTTTTTTTTGAAAATCTTGTTTTTATCTGTCTGTTTTAAGCCTCTACTAATGTTTCTTATTGTCATATTGTTATCTGTATATATTTCTACTTGCTTTCTCTTTGATATTATTAATATTGCTATTCATATTATTACTAGTTCTGCTATCATTAATGTTTGCCAACTCTCTAGTCCTATTGCTATTTTTTCTTCTGGTCATTCTTGTGTTTTATTTGTTTGAACCCATTCTATACCTATTTTATTTTTAGTTACTGTATCTTCTTTGGTCTTTATGTTTACTGCATTGTCTGTATATATTATATACTTGTTCTTGTCTCTTGTTATATTTTTTCTCAAGACTTCTATTATTTCTTGGTTGATAATTTCATTTAACCTTTGCCATTTAATAATTTTTATTTCTAACTTCTCTATTGTTCTAATTTCTTTGAGTTCTTGTTCTTTAGCTTCTGGTCTTTTTATCTTTACTGTTTCTGTTATCTGATCTATTGCTATATTAATTCTATTACTGCCTTTTTTTATTAATACATCTGGAAATAAGTTAATTTTGCTATTTATTCTGATCTACTATTGGCAGCTATCTTCTGTTTGCTCTTCTGCTCTTGTACAGTTCTTGCATCTCTCTATTTTAACAGCTAATTCATCTTTCCTACTTTGCATTTGTCAGTGTTCTACTAGTATTTTCTTTTTCTTTTTTTTAATTATTTTTTTCAACTGCCTATAGTTTTGCATATTATAAACTATCCATTCTTTTCTTTTCTTGTTTTCTGATATACTTTTCTATTTAACTTGCATTGCCTGTGTATTTTGTCTGTTTGTCCTAAAGCATCTTTTAATCTCTTTACTTTCTGGCTTACTGAGCACTTTTTGTTCTATTATCTTGAACCAATTTGCTTTTTTTCTTTTACTTGAACAGTCTTGGTAATTTTTTAACTGTTGCCATATAACTAATCTTTTTTTTTTGTATCAAGCAGCTGGTTTAGATATACTAAATCTTTTTCATTTATTCTAGTTCCACTTTTCTTCTATAGATTAGTATCCACAAGCTCATTTATTTTGGTGTTATATCTAAACATTGTTCATAAATTGTCTTCTGTTCTTATGTTTATTTTTAATTTTCTTGCTTTTAATATTGTCAAACAAGCCAAATTATTTCTTCAACTATCTGTGTTTTTTAATATCTTCTCTACTTTTTATATGTTTTCTGTTAGGCCTGCCCTTTGGCAACCTTGTATTATTTTTAGTTTTGTTAGCTGCCCAAGTTCATCTCACCTGTTTAATCTTGTTATTAGTCCATCTATTTGTTTTATTACTATCTCTTGTTATAATATTCTACAGCTTCTAAGGTCTTTGTATTTTATTATACAGTTTTTTAACATTCTTTGCAAATTACTTTTTTGTTTTGCCAGACTTATTATTGGTTAATGTATTTTATTTAAGTTTCTTTCTAATATCTTTGTTAGTTGTAATATATAACTTAATTTTGGTATTATAATCATATTGTTTATATATGTAATTTGGCTTATTATTATTTTTTTGTATCTAAAATCACTTATTGTTTGACTTATTATTCTTTGGGTTTTATAATTTGATGCATCTGCACTGCAATGCATCCCTTTCATGTGACTATAATATATCATATATTAATATATGTTCTAATCAAATTATAGCTTTATTTTAAAACAGATGGATATTAACTATTTTAACAATAAACTAAGCAATCGCATTGAAATTGAAAATAGTACTGTATTTAAAGCAGCAAAAAAATTTTGCAGATTATGTGACTTATGTTCACAGGATTTTTCAATATGCATACTGATTCGATATTAATATATCACATTATAGTTAATTAAAGTTTCTGGTACAAGTTCAATATTATCTTTGACGTTATTTATATTTCAAGAATGCGAGTAATCCGTTATCCTTTGCTTCACAAAGGATAGTATATGCTTTCACTACGGCTGTCACCTCCGTTACAGCATTTTTTTATACTAAAATCTCAATAAATGAACGACTCATAGTTGCCTCGCCCTAACCCTAAATTTAAACAAAGGACTTGAACTAACAATTAGAAAATGTAAATTACAATATAAATTACATTGTCACGTTAGTTATAACTATACTGTCACTGAAACAAAAATGCATTCATAAAGATGTTAAAACAATTATTCTTTATGCTATTACTAGTTACAATATAAACCTCAACTAGAATAGCATAAAAAGCAATAGTTCTGTCACCTCTCTAGTTAGTCAAGTAAACTGCAATCAAATATAAATGATACATAATTAGCTATAATACTAATAGTTAATGCTAAATACAGAAATAACGCATACTAAATCACTATTAGTTATTCTAATCCTTTTTATCAGTAACCCTTTTAGAACACGTAGCGATGTTATGTCCTAATTCTTTACAGTAACTGCAAAGATTTAGACCACGATCACGCTTTCTTTTACCTTTATGTACTAACTGTTGGTTTGTATTATTTTTATTGTAACTAGCTGATTTTGGTCTGCCTTTGGTATTAACAACTAATGGATTTTTAAGTTGAACAGTTAGGCATGTATTCTCTTCATCAGAATCATCACTTACATCTGCTTGATGTATTTTAGCAAGTTCCTCTTCACGTTTATGCACATCATCCAAATAATTTTCAATCAACTGAATAAACCCATGATCACGATGTAACAGGCATTTATTGGTTGCAGTACGTATTAAGCCCCACACTTTCCTGTAAAATAGTTGTTCTTTTACTAAATCATCATTTATATCTTCTTTACTATTCATACTACTAAATTGCTAAGGCAATTCGAAAAACTCATCACTATAAGTTATTTGATTATCGACCACAAACCGTTGTCCATAATAGTCTCGCTCATTTAGTGCATTATTAAGATATTTTCTTGAAATCCATCGAATGTTAATTAATTTCATACTGAAGCGTGCTACTCTCGTAACATTTAAAAGATGAAAATAATGCCTGCACACGAGCCCTAATTTTTGTCGCAGTAAGCAGGTGCAACTATACGATCCATCAAAAAGGCAAAAAATCATATGATTGATATTGCGTCCAATAATCTGAGAAATTTTCCAAACTTCTTCAATATTAGCTTTATCCAATTGATTTAAAAGAAATTGTGCACACACAAGAACACTATCTGGCTCATCTTCAAAACTTTCGCTTTCAGATGGCTCATCTGCTAGTGTATTCTCAACTTCTTCAATGCTAGAATGGTATGCAGTATAATAAACACATTTCTTCATTTGGTTGATTATATGTTGTGCAACATTTTGGCACAGGTAACATGAAACAATTGCCTCTATTAGAGGAAAAATTGTTATGTATTTTGTAGTCAAAGGAACGTCTCTTACTAAATTTTTGTATTTTTTCTGGTTTATCCTATTTTCAGCTTGGTCTATAAGAATTTTACCAAGCTCACAAAGAGACGTATTACTACTCTCAAGAACACGCTTAATACATGCGTTTTGACTCTCTACGAAGGAAGTAGACTCAATCCCAAGAGTGAACAATGTTGCTGTGAATCCTCGTGCCCAAGACTTACGTCTTTCATATAAGTACCTTTCAAGATATTGCTTCACCAATGGATACTTACTAATCATTTCATTCCAATAATAATCAAAACTTTCAGGTGTATCACTATTTCGACACTTCCAGAATGCAGAGTAAAAATCATCAAATTCCGCACCCAATTTTCCACGGAGCATCTTTTTAAGATTCTCTTTAATGTGCCATATACAAAAAAGGTGCCGAGTAGTTGAACATTCAATCAAAACAGCACGTTCCATAGCAGGGTCACCATCAGTGATAATTACACCGGGCATTTTTTCTCTTGTTGCTTTCTTTAACATACGTAGTGTCCATTGATATGATTCAGTAGTCTCATCGCTTAGAAGGGCTTGTGCGACTATTTGAGACTTCATATTGTCATCACGAGCTACGAAGAGAGACAATGGCATACAGTAACAATTTGTTCCTGATGTGTTATCATGACCTATAGATTCACTAAACTTATGCCATAAAATTATTTGGTCTGGGCTCATCCAAAATATGCCAGTAAGTGTACTTGTTTCAACTTCTCATGTTACTTCTACAAACCAACAAGGATCTTGGCATTGTTTGGTGAGTAATTCTTCATAGAATCTTGCTGCATCGCCCTGATTAAATTGCGCTGTTGGTTTGTATTTTTGAATTTCCTTGTATAGATTCTTGGAAAAGACTGGGTGGAAAGAATACTTCTGCTTAAGGATCCGCCGAATTAATGTTGCACCAAAATGACACTGCCTAACATAAAATTCAACATCATCTCTCATCTCTTTTGTAAACACCTTATCCCTTTCGAACTGAAGTGCTTCTGGACACATTTCGTGATTATATTCATCATTCAGTGTTGTTATGTAGACATAATTATTTAAATTTTGCTTTGATGGTTGCGAAAGATTAACATGCCATGGACATTCTAATTTAATCGATTTTCCTGATTTTGTAGAGTTTTTTGATTGATATCGACCTGAATAGTGACAAAGAATCGTTCTTTTTCGCATAATTTTCCCATTTTCTGTTTTAATCATAGTACTCCAGCCCAACTTTGTCTTGAATTCTTTGAACTCAGCATAACCTCTTATTTGTTGTTCTGCATCGTCAAAATTGAAAAATGATTTCTCTTCTTTTAATGTAATCACTTCAGCATCCATATTTACATCCTCCACGTCTACAATATCTATACTACCACGATACGCTTCTTCATAATAATCTACTACATTAATTTTACTATCATCTATGCCATTATATTTGTTAGTTTCACTATCATCTGCAGCATTACTTGTGTTGATTTCATTGGTTTTACTATTCTTTATGGTGTTACTTGCATCGATTTCATTATTTGCTACCATATTATTTTCGTTCTAATTGTTGTTCACGATTTCTTCTATACTAACGTGTTTCTTTATTTGTTTATAGTTTTGAGAAAAGAAAACTGAATCTGTGGTGGTGTTATTGGTATTTACAGTATCACTTGCGTTAATTTCAATTTGATAATTTATACTATAGTTTGCTCTTGTAATGGGTTCTATTTTATTTGAAAAAGAGAAACATCATAATAAAAATCACTTTATTTATTTTATATATACAGTATGTGTATGTTATAGATCACTAATGTAATCATTGATTTAATTTTTATTACTGTTTATCACTTTATAATACTGATTCACTGAGTGCACTATGCATCAAATTATAAAACCCTTATTTTTTTTACCTTTTTCTTAATCAGAGTTTTATATATTCTGTTGTTTAGCCATACTTTTAATAATCAAACTATCTTATTTCTTGGTTTTTCTGTTATTTTGCTTTTTCCAAATATTATTTCTTTTTTTTCTTTTTTTAATTTGGTGTTTATTATTAGCAGCTTTGATTTTACTTTATTTATTTCTATATCATTTATCATAAAGAACTCTTCTGTTATTTCTAAGATCTTTACTAACTGCTATCTACTGTTTGTAATACATGTTGTATTATTTGCATATGCAATTGTTGTTTAATGATATCTTGTAATATTGTTGCATTGTATATTTTTCTTTATTTGTTGCTCTACTTTATAGTTTAAATTTTCATCTTTTTGTACTCTTTCTAGTAATGAATTATAAAAAAGTCACCATATTAATAGTAATATTACTTCATCTTAATCTATACTATCTTCTGCTGTTATTTCTTCTATTAGATCATATTCTGTAAAAATTCTTAGTTGTCTTCTATAAAACAGGCTTAAGATATATTTCACTATTCTTTTAGATATTTTAACTCTTTGCAATGCTAATTCAAAACTTTCAAGTGGAACTGAGTCAAATGCCTTTTTTATATCTTGCAAAAATATTTATACTTTTTTGTTCTTTTTTCTTATTTATTCCATTATTATGTATAGGATATGTACTGGTTGTTCTGTTGAATTACCTAAAAGGCCTATGTAATTTGGTCCTCTGAGCATTTTTCTTTTTATAAATATTCTGGCTAGCCTTTTTGTTACCACTTTTGTTACAACTTTTCTAAATGTTTCTATGAGTGCTAATGGTCAAATATTGTTTAAGCTATATTCTTATTCGACATCTTTTGGTATTGGATAGACTTGTGCTATTTTCTATTTAATTGGTATCTTTTCTACTTCTAAGCAAAGATTTGCAAAACTTCTAAATACTTCTTGTGTTTTTCTTTCTGCTTACTTTATCAAAATATAGCTTATTTCAGCATAGCAGACATTTTATTCTGATTGACTAGATGATCAGAATGTAATACAGATAATCTTTACATATTAGATTAACCTTTAAACAAACTTTAAACTAATTGTTTGCTATGAAATCGAATTGTTAACTGTTGTAACCAAAAAAATTCAGTAGTATATTTTTCATTTTATATAGTATTAAAATAATTTAAAAAACAAAAAGATAATTTAGAAGTTAGCTAAAAGATGTTTATTTGAAAAATGGCTGCACAAGATTCTTATCACTTAGATCTAGTTCTTTCTAATGAAAAAAAAAGAAAGAGAAAAAACTAGCACTATGATTTAAAAAATCAGAAAGGTGTTATCTGTGATAATAAACAGTATAGTGCTTCTCTTATATCTGATAAGTAATAATACTAAGTTCAAGTCAACATCTGAACTTGGTCAGCAAAGCCTTGTACTAGAAATATTATAACAAATTAATTTTTTTTTTTTTATTTTTTTTTTTATTTTTTTTTTTTTATAGTTAAAGTCCCTATCTTGGGAGTTACGATGTTTTTATTCAAATATATTAGGACACGGCATGCCACCAAGGGCTCACTTTACATTGAAGGTTACAACTAGCCACACGTGCACTTTTGGTGCCTAATTTAAGTAGTTAGCTTACACATTACTATATAAGTTCTATACTAGTTGCCATACCTGCAAGCCAACTAGGGGTCTTGCCTATTTAAACCC
>CAJVQA010002424.1:0-21980 GCA_910591915.1 Cetraspora pellucida | reverse complement strand
TTTTGTGAATTGCTTGGCCGATAGAAGGGTATGTATTTGGATAAGAATGTAATTGATTAGAAAGTCCACAAAGGCATGAGTAAGTATAATCTCTTCGGGAGCATGTATGTCTTCTTGTTGGATTGGATGTTTATTAAAAATTTAACATAGTTATATATATATATACTATAGCTAAAACCAACACTTGCAGTTAAGACTAACTATTAAACTGCTAACTACTATTTGTATAAAACAAATAAATTAAAAATCATATGCAAGAATAAAAGCTCAGACTAGTTTAAACCTACTAAAGTAGTCAAAGCTCATCTAGATTTAAATGTTTAATATATAATTTGATAATATGCTATATTTAATCTATAAAATAGACTAAATATTAATTTTGCAAATTACTTGGCCAATAAAAGAACATGTATTTAAATAAGAATATAATTAATCAAAAAGTCCACAAAGGCATAAGTAAATATAATTTCTTTGAAAGTATATATGTTTTCTAGTTAGATTAAATAATCTTAAAGATTGATTAATTAGTTAAGATTAAAGTTTGTTTTGTTGATTTTTCTAATTAGAGAAGTAAATACAATATATTTTCTATAGTTGCTTATATAATTGTTCATTAATATTAAGAAGAATATCAATAATAACTTAAAAGGCAGTTTTGTATAAGATGTTAGAGTTTTGAATTGTTAATATAAAAAACTTTAGAATAAGTCTTTTGAGAGTAAAATTAGGATAATAAGTATTAGATAATGTATATAGAGAGTTAAGAACTAAATAATAAAAGATTTTGTTAATTAGATTATATTTTTAATAAGTATCAAGATTAGACAAATTATTAGAAATAATTTAGTTAGTAGAGGTTTAAATAATTTAATTAGATAAAGATCAATTAGTGCAAGTATGTCAATGAAAATAGGAATTGGATAGGTTGCAATAGAAGCAAGTAGTATCTTAATATTAGCTTAGATAAATAGTATAATATAATGAATATGTTAGCAACTTATTAAGAAGAAGTTTTGTTTTAAAAGATTTTAGTTAATTAAGTTTAAAGTTAGTAATATTGTATGAGGGTTTTTGATTATAATTAAAATAAAGCCAAGTAGATCTTTAATCAATATCTTGGTTGAAGTATAACTACTTACTGTTTTGTTTTTATAATGTCCATATAGCTAAATTGTAAGCTTTACAGATTTGTTTAATAAAATGCCTTGTAGGAAGTTCTATATAATAATGTTTTTATTGAAGAATATAATAGAAGTTGTAAAGATTTGTATAGTTAAGTGATAACAGTAGATGTTGTTTAGCAAGAGAGTTTGCTTGCTTATTAAGATAGTTGTTTGAATAAGTCTGCACTTTGTAAAGAGTGATTTGTAATTTGTATAATTTAATAATGTTTAAAAAAATGTGCCAAATTGGCTATAAATTAAATTTAAGTAACTTGTTAGAATGAATTGGCTTAAGTTAAAAATTATTAAATTTAAAGATTACTAATAATAACACAGTTTTGAGAAGCTGTTAAAATTGCTGTAATGATTGAAAAGAGTTTAGCTTTGTAAGATAAAAGCCAGAATTTAATTTTAACAGAGAAGAAATTAATAATTTAATTATTATTATCAACTTGAATCTAATCAATACCTATTGTGCATTGATCAGTACTAATATTAATTACAGATTCATTAGTATAGAAAAATAGTTGTTGATGAAAGAAGTTGTAATGTGAAATAAATATAAGTTTGTTAATAGATTTGCTTAGAATAAAGATTTCAGAGACAATTAAATTAATAATAGAGATGTTAAATAAGAAAAAAATATAGATTGGATGTTTGACAGCTGTAAAGCAAATACATATACATTTTTATAAAACATTGTTAAAAACTATTTATAAGAATTTTTATTTTTATTTTTTATTTATATTATTGCAATCTGAAATGTTTTTAAAAACTTTTTATTTATAATATATTAATACTAACTGTACTTATAAGTAAAAACTTATATATGTTTGTTTTGTAAATAATGTTTATAATTAAAACTTTATAATACTTAGCAGTATATCTAGTTGCTTTAATATAAGAAAAAAACAAATATATTAAGTATCTGTTTAGTATTTTAACTAATTTTATTATATAATTATATTAAAAAAGATATAAAAATTTTTAAATACAGTTGTATTAAAACTTTTTTTAAATATATATTTAATTTATGTTTATTTGTTTATTATATTTTTAGGCACAATAATGTCACTATTATTAACTTTATTAATAGTAGTAGTAATAATACATGTAGATGTATTAATGTTAAACAGATTATGCAAAAGTTTTTTTGATCAATTATTTTATTTAATATAAGTAATTAATAATTATAAATATATTTAATATCTATAATAATCTATATTCTAGATAACTGTTTTTGATCATTGCAATTTTAATATGTATAAAATAATTACATTATCTGGTTTTTGACTTTTTTTTATATAATTTAAAAGTTATAGTTTAATTATTATACTATTTACTACCTTTTGTATATTATAAAATAATATATAAAAACTTGTTGTTATTACTATTTAGATTGCTATTACATTATAAAAACACAAACCTTTAAGCTTTAGCAACAGTCTAAGCAACTTCTCTAAGGTTTTCAAAGTTGAAATCTTATTATTCATATTAGATATATTTATTTTAAAAATATTTTTTTATAAAGAACTATACTAGTAATTTTATTTAATTTGATATTTTTTTAAGTTAAAGTTCTTATCTTTAGATGCAATATTTTTATCCAAGTATATAGAACACAGCATGCCACCAGAAGCTACCTTATATTGGAAGTTACAACTAGCTATATATGTACTTTTGGCATTCAATTTAAGTAGTTTGCTTATATATTACTATATAAGTTTTATATTAGATGCTATATCTGCAAGCCAACTAGAGGTCTTGCCTATTTAAACCTTCTATATATGCAATTCTTCTTGTATTATAAGAACATCTTTAAGGCTACATCCATTCAAGTTCTTAATGCTAATTGGTACCTTTAGGATTACTTTATTCTTAACAAGAAACTTACTAGAGCCTATATGTTCTATATATAAAAATCTATTTAATAAATTTGTCCTATTTCTATTAATGCTATCTCATATACTAATCTAGTTTTATACAACATGCTATTGTTATCTAACACTTGCAATTATAAAAGTTATCTGTTTAACCACTATGTTATACTAACTACAACTTGAAACTAGTAGTTTCTCTTAGACTACCAATTCAAATAGCCTAATATAATATACTTTTATATTTTTTTCTTCTGGCAAGTTTAACAGTTTGGTTGGTTATATGCTTTTTTATACATATATAACATTCAGTTTAACTTTCAGTTTTTATAAAAATGTTTTATAGACTTTAACTAGTCTGATAGTACTGTTGAAAGTTCATATTATCTCTTTACTTAAGAATTTTCAAATAGGTTTTCATCACCTTAGTTTCTTAGTCTTCTAGATCAAAGGTCTTATTGTAAGTTTGCACTGAAGTCTTATACAACACCAGTTATACATTTTTTTATGTATGTATAACATTACATTTTTATAAATGTTCTGAGCTTCTAATATTAGTAGAACTAATTTGGTATATCTGAATTATAGTTACATAAGACCAACTAATCGACAGAAGACAGTTATCATAATACAAATATAATTTTTAAATTTTATTATAAGTGGAATTTGAACCTTAGACCTACTACTTGGAAAATAACAACCCAACTATTATATTAAGATCACTATCTTCATATTAGTATTTTTATAATATAAAAATACTTTATTATTTATATATTTATTATATAATCTTCATATTTAATAATAGAAAAAAGTATAATAATCTAGTAAAGTAGATAGGTTGTTAACCCCCAAGTAGCAGGTTTAAGGTTCAATTCTTATAAACAACAAATTTTGGAAATTATATCTGTGTTATGATAACTGTCTCTTGTTGATCAGTTAGATTTAGGCATTTGTAATTTTAGGTATACCAAGTCAGATCTCACCTAATATTTGAAGGTTAAGGCATCTATGCAAAGTGTAATATTACATGTACATAGAGAAATGTAAACTAGTATTGCATAAGACTTTGGTACAAATCTATAATAAGACCATTAGGCATAAAAGACTAAGAACCTTAAAAACAAAAACCTATTTGAAAATTCTAAATAAAAAGGTAATATAAACTTTTGATAGTACTACTGAACTATTATACTGTTGAAAATTCATGTTACCTTTTTACTTAAGAATTTTCAAATAAGTTTTTATCATCTTAGTTTTTTAGTTTTCTAAATCTAAGATCTTATTGTAAGTTTGCACTGAAATCTTATGCAACACCAGTTATATATTCTTCTATGTATATATAACATTATATTTTTCATAGATACTCTAAGTTTCTAATATAAGTAAAACTAACTTGGTATATCTGGGTTATAGTTATATAAGACCAACTGATTGACAGAAGACAGTTATCATAATACAAATATAATTTTCAAATTTCATTATAGATGGAATTTGAACCTTAGACCTACTACTTGAAAAATAACAACCTAACTATTACTAGTATTTTTATAATATAAAGATACTTTATTATTTATATATTTAATATATAATCTTTATATTTAATAATAAAAAGAAATGTAATAATTTAGTAAAGTGAATAGATTGTTAATCTCCAAGTGGCAGGTCTAAGATTCAATTCTTATAAATAACAAATTTTGAAAATTATATCTATATTATGATAACTGTTTCTTGTTGATCAGTTAAATTTAGGCATCTGTAATTTTAGATATATCAAATTAGATTCCACCTAATATTTGAAGGCTTGAGGTATTTATGCGAAGTATAATATTACATATATATAGAGAAATGTAAACTAGTATTGCATAAAACTTTGGTACAAACCTATAATAAGACCATTAGGCATAGAAGACTAAGAAACTATAAAGACAAAACCTATTTAAAAATTCTAAATAAAAAGGTAGTATAGACTTTTGACAGTATTACTAAATTATCAAAAGCTTCAGAAAGAATAACTAGAATAGATTAAATAACAATATATATAAATGAGCATATACTAACCAGGCTGCCAGAAATTATTAAAGAAAAAGAATCTTAGAATACTATACTGGGCTATCTAAATTGGTAGTCTAGGAAATTTTGTAGATTTAAAGTAAGAGGAAGATGTTAGAAAGAAAGATATTAGTATTCTAGTAAACTTTACAAGATAAGTATAAGATATAAAAAGTTTCAGTAGGCTTAGTATAAAGTTAAATATAACTTAGTAATTATGATATATTTGCAGATTAACATTATAGTTAATAGAGTAGAAGTAAATATAAGAATTAGAATATTTAAATAAAAAATCTACAAATGGGTTCTAAATATGGCAACTAGTGTAAAACCTTCAGATGAACTACTTAAAATAGATAATAACTAAAGTTGTATAGGTGTCTAGTTGTACACTCTTTCTATAATTATCTTTGTAGCTATTATATACAATAGTTATATGCTAACATATTAACAATAAACTTCTAGAACGCAATTACTTGCCTTAATATTAAAAAAAAAAAATTTAATAATAGAAAAAAAAAGTAGAACTATACAAAAAAAATTAATATAAAAATATATATAGTAATTTTAATTTGTATAATAATAATATTAGTTAACAAATATATATATATATATTTTTTTTGTTAAAAGCTATACTTGTGACAATACTTTATTGACTTTTATTGAGTTAGCTATTACAACTATTTTTACAGAGATGAAAGTACAACTAGTCATGTATGCAACTTTTGGTTGTTTATTTAAGTAGTTTACTCTAAGGTTCTATACTAAATGTTATATCTATAACCTACTAGAAGATTATTCATTTAAACCCTCTAATCATCTGCTTTGTTATATTGGAATCCCAACTTACCTCTGTATATACCTAACTGGTATATCATCTGAGCAGTATGATATCTACTCTTTTTGTACTAGTTTTTAGGCTGTTATATATTTCAGAGTATGTCACCTGCCAGTAAGATGCAGAGGCCTCTTGTTGTTAACTATCTATTTACTTTTAGAACACTAATACAGACTATTTTTACAGAGTTCACCTAGACCTTGGCACTGACTTTATAGCATATTCCTAATACTTTTAGTATACCTCTGCTTTGAATCTCAGACTTCTAATTCAGATAGCCTAAAAGAATTATGACCTGTTCTTAATATATTTAAAATCCTTTTTCTCTGATCTAAAATCTAGCAGCCTATTTGATAATACCTTTTACTTAAGGTTCTTGCTCACCTGATTTCTTTACATTGGTATCCATTTCCTAGGTCTAGCTTTTACAGTAGTACTATTAAGGATCTATGTTACTTCTCTGCTTAGAATTTCCAAGTGAGCTTTAGCTTCTCAGTTTTACAGATTTATATAGCCTAAGGACTTATTTTAGGTTTGCACTACCCAGTATCAGTTTGCATTTCTTTGTGTAACCAAGGTTTACACAGATGCCTCAAACCTGCTAATTATACTAATGTGACTATTGTTACAAATATCCTATACCAACTAATTGACAGAATGCTATCACTGTAATATTATCTATATATTATATAGATAATTATCCAAATTTTGCTGTCAATGGGTTTTGAACTTACAATCTACCATTTGTTAGTATGACAACTTATCTACTTCACTAAGTCACTACACCCTAACAAATATGTTTTTTAATCTGCAATATATAATAAAATCTAAATAAATAACAACATAATATTATATTACAATTTTTGAACTTTCTTCTTAATGATTACTTAAACACAAAATTGGCAAAAAGAAAAAACTAATTTTTCTTACAACTATTAATAGAAAACTCCTCAAACAGCACTAAGCTAAAAGAAGCAATCCCAAAAAATATACTAAACAAGTCTAAAAACCTGAAGCAACACAGTACTATTAAAATAGTTACAAAAGAAAAACAAAGTTTTTAGAAAAATTTTAGCAGTAAAATAATAACTGTGAGAATTGCTACTTAATTCTGAATGTAGATCTGTTTACAGTACACAAAAGTCAAATAGCAGATCAAGCAATAACAAATATATATAAGTAACAATTTAAAAATTAAAATATCAAATTATAAATTTAACAACTAACACAATTCATATTTCTCCTATATCAAAAATGCTTCAAATAAATTACAAACAAACTATTAATCTTAAATGCAAAATACAAAAAAAAAAAAAAAACTTTGAACTTAATATAAACAACCAAGAAATCAAAGTACTTTAAAATATTCATGCAGACCTATATAAACTAGCTTCAAAATCTTTACCATTTCTTTTACTACCCTCTTCAGAAATTCTTCTAATACAAAACACAATACTTAATCTTATATACCAAAACCAACTTTTAAACTTTTATAAAAAATTACTATCTCTTGAACTAACTAACATACATTTTTATATAAATGCTTTTATACTTAATTTACAAACACACAACATCTCTACTGGCATAGTCTAGATTCTGAAAAATAATATACAAATTAAATTTAATGCCTTTATAAACCTTGCACCAAACTTAACACAAGCAGAACTAACAGTACTTATACCTTTATTTCTTATCTTATCTTCTAACTATTCAATTTATATTCATTTAGATAGCTTATCTATTATACAAACTCTTACTAATTTAATACCTTATAACTACAATTCTCAAACCAAACAAAATAACTAGGATATTATTCATATTCTAAACTATCTAGCCAAACTTAAAAATATAAATTATATTATGCACAAAGTTAAATCATATTTAAACAATATTTTATATAATATTGCTAATATCTTAGCTAAACAAAGTACTAAAAAACAAAGCTAAAATATAACCTCAATCATCTTTATTTACCTACTTTTTTTACTTGAAAAGAAATACCAATTATATATAAACTTCGTAAATTCTGCAAAAACCTTTTTTCTTTTCAAACATTTAACAAACTTTTTTAACTTAAACTACTATAAAATCTATTTACTATAAACATTCTACTATTTACTGAAATTATTAACTTCCAAAATTCTAATTTGAAACTTTATTCAATTAGAAACAAAATTCTCCTTAATAACTTATCAACAATGTCAAATTTAAACATTTATTATTCTACTTAACTTCAAATTGTTCCTATTGTAACCAATATGAAAATACTAAACATTTACTTCAATGTTCACTTTACACTTACAATCTACAAAACATTTTCATAAATAAAACCACTAATATTTTAAGCTTTTTAAACTTTTCAAAAGCTTTACTATATACTATAATTCAAATTCTTAATTTACAAAATCTCTTTTTAAACTTTACTATATATAATATAATACTTTTTTTTATTCAAGGCACAATAACACTTAACCAATATAAACAACTTCAACTAATTCTAAAAAAACTAACTAACAACTTTCTTATCTCCTTATCTAACTTTCTACTTAACTGATTTAACTTAACTATTTGGCAAACTTATAATACTAAACAATATAAATGAAAATCAGTACAAAGAATTATTGTTTTTATTAAAAGGAAAAACAATGTTCAATTATCTATTATACAACTTTCTAATTCCAATAACAATATATTTGCATTCAACACTAATATAAACCAATTTATTTTTAAAACTTTTTCTCAAAATTTTACTATATATATCTGTTTTTATTAATTAAAATAATCTTAAAGGTTCTTTTTACCCTTCTGTAGTTAATGATTACAATAGTTAATTTAACTAAACAGAAAATTAAAGATTAATATTATGTTAGATGTTATTATATATATAGCAACAATAATGTAGTTTAGAAATATTTTATTTATATATTTATATTCAATTAATATATCTATGTATTACAATTTTTCCTACTTGATATTATAAAAAAAAATAAATAAATAAATTAACATATAGCAACAAATAAAAAAACAAAAGCAAGATAAACAAAAGAATTTTTTAGAAGGCATAGCTATAGAAATAGAAATAGATAAAAGTTTGCCCAAAGAGTATAGAAAAAATATTAAAGCAATCTGTATAAAAAGAGTATACTAGGCAATAAGTAGTGTTTACAATAAGATTTTTTTTAATAAAGCTAGCAAAACATATGCAATACCAGATAGAGAAGATAGAATTGTAGTAATGCTTACCAACAAGATCCAAATAAGATGACTCTTTTACAAATAACAAGAAAAATAATAAAAAAAGCCAAAAAAAATTAGTTAAAGAAAAACTAGATATAGTAAAGCAAATGCAAGAGGCAATAGTAATAAAAGAAAAAAAATACAATAGCAAAAGGTTGTAACTATAGAAAAACAAAAAGATCTATATAGAGCAACACAGTAAAGAAACACAGTTAACAAGAAGCCAAACAGTAAAGAACCACAAGAAGATATTAAAGCTGTGCAAAAAAGACTGACACAAAGATATGTTATTTAGATAACAAACAAACAGATGCATAACCTTCTATTCAAGAAAAAAAACTTGAAAAACAGTTAGAAGAACAAAAACAGAATATAACAAAATTAGAAAAATATATAAAACAAAACTTTATAAAAAAAGAAATAGCAAATTAAAAAAGAAATTAAGAAATTGAAAAAGAAATTGACATAGTCAAAACATTGCTTGAAGAAAATATATAAGAACCAAGCAAAAGAAACTGCAACTAAAATAACAGCCTACTTTCTAACTACTAGCATATAATGTGCTAAGAACAACAAAAAAAGAGCATATAAAATTCATTAAATAGTTACTAAAAAATAATGAATATATTAAAGTTATTAAAAAAGTTTTTAAAAGAGGTAACTTGTAAATAGAAGTAAATTTCAATTGTAAACATAACAGAAATGAAGCAATATAAAAAATTAACAAAAAAGAGTGTAATTAGTATAAACTAATACCAAAAAGAAAGAAGACAGAAAAAAAAAACAAAGATTATATAATAAAAAATATCAAAAAAGAAAAAACAACACAACAAAAAATAAAAAAAAATATATAATAAGAAAAAAAACAAGATCAAGGCAAATATAAACTGCTATAAGATATATAAGAAGTCCAAAGACAAGAAATATGTAACAATATAAAACTTGCCAACAAATATTAACAAAAGATAGTTAAAATATATTTGTAGAAGATTCAAGAATGCCCAAATAGTAAGAATTAAAAGATCAAAGTACTTGCAATAGTATAAATAAAAGAAGCTAAAAAAAAGACATTCTTTGAATCATACCAGTCAACAATAACAAACTAGTACAAATAACTAGAGAAAAAGAAAACTATAAAACAAAAAAAACACAAAGAAAATATATAGCAAAGTTAACAAAATATCTAGACATACCTCAAAAGTCTTATTATTGTAATGTTAGAAAAGCAAAAAAGTGATATTAGTTCACATTTTACAAAATAGAAACAAAAATCAAAAAAGAATAGCAATAATCATATTTGCAACAGAAAAAAACATAAATATAGTTCAAACAAAACTAATTTTATATAACAACTTCTAAGTTTATTAGATAAATAAAATAAAAAGAAAGACAAGAAAAAGATAAAGTTTTAAGATAAAAAGAGAAAGAAGTTAGAACAGATTCTGCCAGACTTTTAATGCAGAAAAGAATAAAAGCAGCAAAGAAAGACAAAGAAATAAAATCTATTCAAATAAAATAAAAACAGAAACAGCTTAAGCTAGAAAGGTATTTTACTAAAAGAAAAAATCAAATACCAAAACTAACATAGAGAAAACCAAGCAAAAGATACAAATATGAAAAAAAAAGAACCTTGAGAAAAAATCAAAAGAATTCAAGACACAGAGACAAAAAAGAGAGTCACATATAAAAAACATCTTGAAGCAAATTTGGAAGAGATTGAAAAAACTAGAAAAGACAAGAAATATGGCTAAAAAGAGCTTAGTTAATTGCTTTTAAGAGCATTTTAGTTGAACTCATAAATATGAATAAGAATATTAAAGATTTTCTACATAGTAAAAGAAGAGCCTTTGAAAAAAAAATAAAGAAAAATTATTTAATCCAAAAGAAGAAAAGAGAAAAAAAAAAAAAAAAATAGAAAACACAAAGACAAAATACAAATGTTTAAAAGAAAAATAAAAAGAAAAAAGAAAAGAAATAAAAATAGCATGTTACAATATTAATGAACTTAAAACCAAAAGTTTGAAATTAGAAAACCTGCTGGGTTAGGCAGAAGAAGAAGAAATAGTATTTTTAAAAATAACAGAAACAAACATTATAGAAAAAAAAGAAAAGCCTGTTGCATAACCTTAATACAAGATATAAAAATTACTGAGCAAGTGCAATATTGGACAAGAAAAAAGGATCAGATATTGGGATTTTAATAAATAAAACCTAAAAGAAACATGTTGAAGCAGTTAAGAGTTTTAGTGAATACATAATAGAAATAAAACTATACTTTAAATAATTAGTACTAATAGTAATATAAGTATATATTTTGTCAAACAACAAAGTAATTAGTAAGAAAATATAGCAAAAAATTGTAAAGATAGTAATAAACAAAAGAAAGTATACAAAATAATTATATTTAAAAATTTTAATTACATAGTTAAAAATATACTAGACAGACTGCACCTACAAACAATGAAATATAAAAGATTGCTAATTTTTAATTAACTTAAGAGACAAGAGTTTACAAACTTTTTTAGAAGCTTGCATCTAACAGAGAGAGCATACACATAGTCAAGTTAAGAAGTAGCAACAAGAATTAACTATATCTGGTTGTTAGAGACAATTGCAGCTGGCCTTTAAAAAGCTATATAGAGGAAGCAAAAGATATAACAGACAGTAACTAC
Source organism: Cetraspora pellucida (assembly GCA_910591915.1). Lineage (NCBI taxonomy): Eukaryota > Fungi > Glomeromycota > Glomeromycetes > Diversisporales > Gigasporaceae > Cetraspora > Cetraspora pellucida. The sequence continues at coordinate 10,144 of CAJVQA010002424.1, read as the reverse complement.
AAGATACTAATAACAGTTATATGGTTAGAGCATATAATTGTAAAGCATAGCTGTGCAGAAATTAAATATAAAAATTAAATAAAAACAAAATATACTTGTATGAGGAAGCAAGATAAGAAGATTGGAAAGAATATAATAAAGAGCTTTAAGTACAATTAAAGTAAAAAAAAGTGCTAAAACAATTAGAAAAGAATAGAATAAGCAGTATATATAGTACAGATTTGCTAAACCACATATAGAATACAATAGAAGAAGCTATAACAGAAGCAACAAATAAACAAATTTTTTAAAAAAAATATTTAATATAAAGACAAACAAAGAACATTATTAAAGAAAATTATAATAGTATAAACATACAATTGAACTATAACAAAAATTAAAAAAGTAAAAACAAAAAGAAATCAAGATAAAAAAAGAAGAAAAGAAGAGATAAATAATAAACTTAAAGACATTGATAAAGAAATAGAAATAGTGTTACTAAAGCTATACAAACAATAATCAAAAGCTTGAATAGATAATATAAAAGGCTAGCAAAAAATTTTGAAAGATAAAAGAAAGAAAAATAGAAATGAGCTTAAAGAAAACAGATAAAAGAAAATATAAATAGAAGCTATAAGATAATAAAAACTGATAAGAATAAATAGTTGTTAGTTTGTTAAACAAACTATATAAAAAAATAATTCTTAACAGATTTGTAACTCAAAATAAAGAGAAAATCAGTTTAATAACAGAACCTAAGACTGTTCTAAATGGTTTAGTAAAGCACTTTGGAAATTAATGAGTTTTAGTACAGAAAGTTAGAAAAAAAAATAGAATAAAAAAAATGAAAAAAACAGTAAAAAAACTCAAAGCCAATACAATTTTAGAAATTTTAAACATAAGCTACACTTTAATAAAACAAGTAAAAAAGAAATTATAGTAGATTTTTAGAGCTTTTGCAAATCTGGTTCTAGAAATAAGAAAAATACTAAAGAAGTAAAAAATAATACTATTTTATCTAATCTCAAAAGATGTAAACTAAGGATATAATCTGAATAATATTAGACTAATAACATTAATCAAGACTTTTAAAAAGTTAGATACAAAGGTAATAACAAGAAGATTAACTAAAATATTTACAATAAGAAAAATACCCAAAGGGCCAAACTATGCATATTTGACTGACAACTCAACAAAGCAACCAATACATATGCTAAATATAATAATAACAGAAGCACAAGAGAAAAATAAAGAAACATGAATACTTCTGCAAAATATGAAGAAGACATTTAACTTAGTCCTATTGAAAAGCTTAGAGTAAGCTCTTAAAAGAGTTAAAATATCACAAAAACAATAAAATATATTATCAATCTCTTAAGTAAATGACAACTTAAAATAATTACAACTTATAACCTAATAGAAGAAATAATAGCAAAAAATAGAATAAACCAAGAAGAGGTAATTTCTTTACTAATTTGGCAGCTTTCTATAATCTACTATTGAAAAAGATTCAAAAAGATAAATTATTAAACTATATAGTAAAACAAAAGACATTAAAAATACATAAATTAATTATATCACAAAACATAGACAAGTAGCAATTGCTTATGCAGATAATATTATATAGATTGCAAATAGCAAAAATCAACTACTAAAAATCTTTGAAATTACAGAGGATTTTTTTAAAGCAAATAATATTAAAATAAATAAAACTAAATCAAAACTTATAGTAATAAATTCTAAACAGAAAAAAAAAGATAGAGAAATTACATTTAAACAAAATAGAATAACAGAAGAGCCAAAAAACAAAGTTGTAAAGTCATTAGAAATTTGGCTAAACAGTAAAATAAAAGAGTTGCTAGTCTGCAAAAAAGCAAAAGAAATAGTTAGCCAAATAGTCAAAAACCTTAAATATAAATAAATAACAATAAGCCAAATTGCATATATAAACAATATAATAATAATTCTAAAGTTAGAATACCTTTTGCAATTAACAAAGATGTTAGAAAAGATGTTTAACAAGATTCATCAATTTATAATATATTTGGTAAAACATAAGTGCAATATAATAAAAACTACAAACAATTGCATAATTAAATATAAAGATTTAAGAAACTGTAAATTACTAAGTCAACACAAAATACAACAACTCTCTTTACTGATCCTTAATTTCTAAACAAAGCCAAACAAACATAAAAGAAAAATGCAAAAACAGCTCAATAAATCTCATTTTAGACTCTAAGAAAAAAGTCTTAATATACAAAATATAACTATTTTAGAAAAATTGGGAAATAGTACTAGACTCTGAAAAACAAGATTGGAACATGTGACCAGCTATCAATACAAACAAAAACAATATGTCACATTATACTAAACAACAAATAGTAATAACAAATAGCTTTATTAGAAAATAATAGATAAGTACAACATATAAAATAAGCAAATAGATGAACAACAGAATAGTTTAAAAATGGAAATACAAACTAGATTAGAACTATCATATAGTACAAACCTAATTCAACATATTAAGAGTTTTGGTGATAGAAATAGAAAATATATAAATAATAAAATACTAGATGTAGTCTTAGCAAAACTTATAAGAAATCCTAATAATCTAGAATATATAGCAAGAGATCTGGCAATTTATGATCCAAAAAACATTATAGCAAATGATTTACTTCTTTATAGCCAAATATTAGAGGTACTCAAAATAGCAAAAGTATGCACAGTTTTATATAATACTATAGAAGAATAAGCAAAAAAACTAGCATTAATAGACATAATTCTTGAGTTATTCAGCTATCAAATAAATACAAATAAGTAAAAAACATCAAGAAAAGAAACAAAGATAGAAGAAATAAAAAAGACAAAGAAGGTTAGAGAAGTAGAAATGCTTGTATATTTAGAAGAAAAATACTAAGAACATAAAAATAAAAGAGAAAAAATGAATCAAGATTTAAAAGGAGTTATAAAGCAAATAAAAGAACTAAGCATTTCAACTATAAATCAATATAACTTCAAAGACTCCAAAAACATGACTACAGAAAAACTGCCAATAGAAACAATAAGATGTGAAAGCAGTAATTAGAAGAAAAAAAATAAAAAAGACCAAAAAGAGTTAACAAATGACAGAGTATATAATCTTAAAAAAGATATCAAAAATATAGATAAAAGAATAGCAAAACTAAAAGCAAAAGAAGAAAAGCAAAAAACCTTAGAATTAACAGATACAATAGAGCAAAATTAGTAGTTATCTAGAAACTATATATGCGATAGGAGTAAATCTTTTAAGGCAAACATGCCAATATATATAGTGCCAAGTAAAAACAAAGAAAAAAGAATTAAATATACACAGTAGATTTTTTAAGAAAATCATCATATTAAATTAATTCAAGAACTTTTTAAAAAGGAAAATAGTTGAGTAGAAGTGAACTTCAACTGTGAATTTAGCAAAGATGCAGCAATAGAGAGAATTAAAAAAAAAGATGATGAATAACTTAAAATCATCCTAGAAGAACCACAAAACCAAAAAAAAAACAAAAGTGACAAGTATTAATAAGTAAGAAAAAAAAAATAGAAGAATCCAAAAATGCTATTAGATAAAAAAAAAAGAAAATAATGAAAATAGTTATGCAATGGAAGATGAATTAGAAGTAAAGTCACATTTAACAATATAGAATTTACTAGCCAATATTAATGCAAAAAAGTAAACTACATGTGCAAAAGTATTAAAGGAGCTTATATAAAATACATTAAAAGGTCTAAATACAAAGCATTAGCAGTAATTAAAGCAAGAAAAATAAAAGAAAAAAGTATCCCATAGTTATTGCCAATAGGAATGCACAAACTTGCAAGAATAACAATAGAAGAAAAAGACTATAATTAGTGTAATATGCAAATTTAATTTACAACTCAATTAGTAAAGTTTTCAAAAAACATATTAGAAGTATTACTATTATAATTTTTAAAAAAAAAGAATGTAAAATCAGTATATATACCATCTAATAGAAATGGAAACCAAAGAAGGTCAGCTACAATTACATTCACATCAGCAGAGAAAATGGAAGCAGTACAAACAAAACCAATACAATTTAACAACCACTTACTCTTTTGGCAAGATCACAAGAAAAAAAATGAGAAATACATAAACAAAAATAAAGAAGAAAAATATATCAATAAGGAGGATACTAGTAAAGGTTTAGATATAGAAGCTTATAGAAACATTAAACATAATAAAAGACAAAAGAAAAATAATAACTATTACAATAACTACAAAAGAAACCAAATTAAAAATAAAGAAACACAACTGCAGATATATAGCTTTCTTCAAAAAATATTAAAAAGATTAAAAAGATTAGAAACTCAACAAAGCCAGACAGCTCTGGCTGATCACTCCTAAGAGCATATCAGTTGAATTAATAAACTTAGATGAGGAGATTAGAGATTTTCTGTAAGATGAAAGAAGAGACTTTAAAGTGAGAAAAAAAGAAATGTCTTCTAGTCTAAAAAGAAAAATAAGTAGAAATAGAAAAAGAAAGACAGAGAACAAAGCAACAATATGAAAAAAATTAAAAGAAAAGTAAAAAGAAGAAAGAAAAGAAATCAAAATAGCATGTTACAATGTTAATAAACTGAAAACTAAAGGTTAGAAGTTAGAGAACTTGCTTGATTGAACAGAAAAAGAAGAAATCACAATATTGAAAATTACTGAAACAAATCTTACAGAAAGGAAAAAAAAATTTTTAACATATATAGCAAACAAAAAATATATAGATTTTTGGACAAGTGCAACAGAAAATAAAAAGAAAGGTTTAGGTATTGAAATTATGATTAACAAGCAATGTGAGAAGCATGTAGATGCAGTTAAGAAAATAAGTGAATATATAATAAAAACACACTATATTTTAAACAATTAAAATTAGTAACAGTCTGGCTTTTTAAAAAACTTTCCTCTGCAGATCACAAAACATAAAAATTAGCAGAGCCAAAAAACAAAAAATAGAAAAATAGTAAATACAATAAAAGAAAATCTAAATAAAAAAGCCCACTTTGGGCAGAAAAACTACTCATACAAGATACAAAGCAAAAATACAACCACTTTAACTATATGAGACAAAAGTAAAAAAAGAAAATTCAATACATTTAACTGCAAAAGCAAACTAAGACCATCAAGGCCAGTGGTACTGCAAAGTTACAAAACAAAAACTCCAGGCACGATGAATAGCAACTACAAATATCCTACTAGATAGCAACAACATTGTACCAACTTAGATGTCACGTACAAAGATGCATACAATAAAAAAAGACATACTGTTCCTTCTCAAATTCCAGCCAGCAACAAAAGTAGGCAATATAGCATACCTCTTACAAAACAAGCAATGATGTCATCTCAAGCACACCAGCACAACAACAATACAACCCAAACTGGCAACAGCAACATCTTAACAAATATCATGGGAAAAAAAAACAATACAGTAATCATTTCACATAACACACAAGCCTACGTAGCCATAAAAGGAAATCAAACAACCATGCTACAGAATCAATCTTCAGATATAGAAATAAGCAACTAACACAACATAGAACCTATACCAATAGAAATGCAAAATCCTTACAAAGCAATAGCAAATAGCAACCAAGCCACAGAATTAGAACAAAGCAACCAAATGGATACAGAAATAGAACAAACAAACAACAAACTTACATATAGTCAAATTGTCCAAAACAATACAAGTGTAAGTGATACAACAGAAATGAAAACTGACTATACAGAAACATGGACTCAACAAGTAAATGACAATCTGAAGGCCAAAATTAATACACCTTTTAATGACAAAGAATGGTCATACAATAGTATAATTGAAACATATAAATTCAAAAAAAAGATGCAAGCATTTATTAAACACAAACTACAAACAAAGCCAACTGAAAGACCAATCTTTCCTGCATCTGAAGCAAAATTTAGATATACAGATTCAACCTTTTTTACAACCTTTACTAATGTCAAAAAATTCATACTACCACACCAAACAAAATACAACCAAATGTTTACAGAGGCACTAAAAAATTCAAAACCACTAACGCAATTACTATTACCAACAGATACACCCAAAATCTAATTTATATAAAACTGAAACAGAAGTTAATTATAGACTATACAACAAATCTCAACTTCAAGACCCAACCTCCCAAACATATAGCAAAGGTTCTAAAATACTATAAGGGTTTTACAAAAAATGAAAATGCAATAAATACAGAAGCAATTCAAGAAGCATTAAATAATGCCCTAATATCATATTTGGCAAAACTACCTGAATCACCAGAACTTATTTCAGAAGAAATACGAAATATCCTTCCTTTTATTTTACCAATTAAATATAGATCTTAGACAAGAGCAATTGTCACAGCTTTACATAAAATCTATTCCTTCGAACAACTTCCAGAAACCTACTTTGCCAAACTTCCACTCTTACCAACAAACCCAGAAGACTTAGATGAAGCAATAAAAAATCTATTTCCAATTACACAAAAAAGAGAACTTACAAGACTAGCATACTATAAAAAATGACTTCAAGACTACTATGATTATAAAGAAATACCTAGTTACTACTTTAGATTACCACCACCCATCCCTATGAAACCTTTGTTACTATGGGCATATCAAGATATAGAAGACCCACAACTTAGACAACACTTTCCAATTGATAGAGCAAACCCCTTAGTAGACATAAAAGATATAACAGCATGGCTAAGAGAGCATTATACCTTTCAAGTTATACCAATGATTACTTTAAAGCAAAACCAAACCTTACAAAAGACTCCTCTAAAATCAAAACTACAAATACTTACTCCTTTCTGATTACTGATGACACAATAGCAAAAAACTTTATAAATGAAATCAAAAGTACATATAAGCTTACTATACCTTTTCCAGAAACAATTATGACAGCAAATCCAACCAACAAACCCAGACTACTTGTAAACTCCTCTGAAATTACAGACTACAATCTAACCCTACCAATCGATACACCTAAAAGACTTACAGAAACAGCAAGAATGTTAAGACAAACATACTACTTTCAAAAAATACCAGACAGCTGGATTCAAATAACTAATAGTACACACTTACGAAACAGTGAAGCAAATATATTATCAGACCAAAAACCTAAAATTTCAGACTCAATCGAAAAAATACAAGAAGAACTAAATACAAAAGATACAGAAATGTCAAATATAGAATTATCTATTATTCAACAAAACAAAGCAACTGAAACTTTAACAACATTAAGAAAACACTATACAATAAAGGAAATTCCTGAATTTCTTCTTGCACTTCTACTTCTCCCAGAACCCAACTAGGAAATATTTTGCCCATATGCAAAATAAATAACAACAACCAAAGAAGATAATAACTCAACCTCAATAACCCAAAAACAAAACACACTATCTCTTCAAACAAACAATAATAATTTTATTAATATACTACAAACTTCTTCTAACGAAAGCCTTATAGATATCAAGGATCATCTCAATATTGTAACTCACAATGTACAAGGACTTAACGAACTACTAAAACTACAGATTTGGTTAGAATATTGCACCAAAAACAATTATTACATTATCTCAATTACAGAAACCAAATTCAAAAACTCTTCGATTGCAACACTTTCCAACCTACTATATAAAATCTACACATCCAAATTTGAACCAAAAGATAATACTCAACGTGAAGCTAGCATAGGAACCACAATCATGCTTCATTATAAACTTCAACCTTATATATTTAATATACAAACAGTAGCAGGCACAGCAATAAGTATTGATTTTTATTTACCATCAAACAATAAGCTTCATCTTATCTCAGTATACCTTCCATTAAACCATCTGAAACAACTTAAAACTACACAAAACACAGTTAACAATTGGTTATCTCAAGTAAGAAGTCATAATTGGCATACTATTATAATGGGAGACTTTAATGATAATCATAATCATCTTAAACAAACATCAAACCTCTTCATCACACTTCAATCACTATCATCTACTAGTTTAATAGAATTTTATACAATAACTGAACCTACACAGCAAAGAAGGTCAAACCAAAGCCAAATAGACGATATATGGGTCAACTCAAAAATTTTACTAGACTGCAGTCCACCTAAAATTATTGATCCAGTAGATATTACAAACAGTAACCATAAGATGATTATTACTATATGAAAAACAAACTTTCAACTAAAAATACCAAGATCAAAGAAGAAAAAAAGAAAAATATACTTATATCATCAAATGTCAACAGACAAATAGAAAGATTTTACCAATATGCTTGAATTAAAATTCAAACCAATACCTTCAACACAAAACATTTCAACAATACAACAACTAAACAAAATTTGGAACAAATGGTCAAACTCAATCAAAAAAGTTGCAAACCAAATGATACCAAAAACTTATATAGCTCCTAAAACACATTATGCTTATTCTCTCAAAGCAACCAAACTACACTTGGCACTCAAACTTACAAACAAATGTCTAAAAGATATTAGACACTTAAGACCTCCAACTTCGATAAATTCTGTTATACAAGATACTAATACTTTATTATAGCGAATATTACTCTACACAGACCTAATGATTAATTCCTGTCAAAATAAGATATTACATCCAACTACCAGACCTTCTTACAATCTCTAAAACACCTTCAAAAGACCTTATGGAAAGCATAAAACTTCAAAATTCAAAATGCTCAAAAAGAAAAAATAAATTTTTATATTCAAAGAAGATACAATGATATGGAAATGAATACATCTTGAATGATAAACAGTATACTCAAAAGTAACCAAGATCAGGTCTCATTTGATAAGATTATAATATCAGACAAAATAATCAATAATTCAGAAGAAATAAAACAAGCAACAAGAGAACACTTTAACAACTAGACTAAACACAACCCAACAAATATTTAATTCGAACAAGAATAGGTATCAGCCTTACAACCTTTGTCACATATTAACCCCAACATATACAATAGCTTGTTACAACCAATAACTCTACAAGAACTAATAAAAACTATAACCTCCTCATCAATTCACAAAGCTACTAGACCTTCTGAAATCTCAAATGAAATATTACAACATTTACCCAAAGTTGCAAAACAAATACTATTAGACATCTTCAATGCATATCTTAAATTAGAAAAAACACCAAGTGTTTGGAGACATGCAAACATATAGGCAATTTCAAAAAAACAATATTACAACAACGATCTTACCTATACTCACCCAATAACATTAATTGAACATAGCAGAAAAATCTTCACCAAGATAATTACTCTTCGACTCAATAAGATCTTTATTCAACATTCAATATTAACTGAATACAACAATGTTGTACTTCCATTCACCTCAACTCTCCAACCTATACAAATGATTTCTCATATAATAGAATATGCCAATATAACAGGAAGTCAATATTGGATTCTGGTACAGGATATGTCTAAAGCTTACGACACAGTTCATATACCTCTCTTAATTAAAATGCTTCAGAGAATACATATACCAAACTCTATAATCAACCTACTAAACTACCTTCTCAATAGCAGGCAAAATTCAGTTATTACAAGTATTGGACTAACAAAACCCTACACAGTGCAAGATGGAATAAACTAAGGAGAAACCTTCTCTTCACTACTATAGAGAATCTACTATGACCCACTAATTCATCATATAGATACAACTTATAAAGGATACTGTTTTAACACACATACTCATTATACTACTCTATCAATATATACTTCAGTAGTTGCATATATGGACGATACAATATGAATAGCTAAAAAAAGCAAGAACTGCAAAACATACTAAAAACAGTCAATTTATTCCTATTATATGCCAATATCAAAGTCAATCCTAATAAATTAATTCTTATTACCAACAACTCCGATCCTAAAACGAAAATAATATTTCAAGAAAAAGTAATACATAATATTAAACCGAAAGCAATTTTCAGACATCTAGGCACATGGTTAACTAGAGATCCATTCCTTCAACCTACAAAGAAATTCTTAATTCAAGACATTACTTCTAACGTTAACAAAATTAAATTTGCAAAAATAACAGAAAAGCAAGCTATATACATTATTAATAATGTTATTCTAACTCGTGCT
>CAJVQA010002423.1:0-21986 GCA_910591915.1 Cetraspora pellucida | reverse complement strand
AAATTCAATTTAATTTTACATTATTATTAATACAATTTAGAGTACTTTTTAAAAAAACGAAAACTAATCATAATGAAATAGAAAATAAAGAAGCTGTATAGAAGGTTTCATTAGGCTGTAGCCAAAAATAAGATCTAATTCTCGTCCATTTAAAAAAGTTAGTATAGTAATAACTTCTCAAAGCCCGATAAAATCAACTTAATACTAAGCTACTTTTTTTAAACGGACGAGAATTAGATCGTATTTTTGGCTACAGCTCTATTGAAACCTTCTATACAGCTTTTTTTATTTCATTATGATTAGTTTTTTTAAAAAAGTACTCTAAACTGTATAAATAATGTTAAATTAAATTGAATTTATTAGCAAATCAGACGAACTTCTGCCTATGATACCATAATACTTAGACACAAAGTTTAGTACAAAATACATTATTTTTACATAAATAGCAAAAATGTTATCTTGTATAGTTGTTTGTTGGATTACATTTGGTCGCATTGTGCTGTAACATTTCTTAAAGGGATAAAAGTGAATAATGTCAGGATAAAAGTGACAAGGATAATAATGTCGGGATAAAAGTGACAAGGATAATAATGTCGGGATAAAAGTGACAAGGAGTATAATGTCGGGATAAAAGTGACAAGGAGAATAATATCAAGGGATCCAATTCATTGGGTACAGTTATCTAAATTTTAACGTGATAGAAACTATGTAAAACCATTTTGGATGAGCTTTCAATTTACGAATAACTTGCTTGAGAACAAATTTATGTACAATGGTTATAATTTATTTTATCTTCTCAATGTTTTCAACTTTAGTTACTGCAACATATGAATGACCCTACCATTTAAACTTTAGATTTTATATGTACTTGGAGAGCTGTCAAGCAATGATTATATTTGGAACATTTTTGATCATTTTTTTTCCAGCTACTTATTGTTAACTACGTCTCGATAGTTTAAGTTGTAAGGAATAAAAAACTAACGAATAATTTGAAGTCATTAAATAAAAATAAAAAAATAACATTAAAAATTAATTTTATATACTTTAAAAACTTTTATTTCTCTACCTAATTGAGGGCTCTTTATATCGATAGTAGTACATATGTAAATATATCGTAAAATGTGAAAATGAGCACACAATTTTTTTTTAATTAATAGGTTTGCTTATTCACTAGTAATATGAAAATCGATAGCATATAATTCCGACAATATCGTGTAGTCACACTATGAGTGTGCTTATTTCAGTATTTGCAGAACATAAATTTTTATTATAGATGTGCTTATTTTCCGTATTACGGTATACGGTATATCAATTTAAAATCATTAGGAGATACAGAGACTGATAACGATAATTTTCTGGATGTACTAAATACTGTAAGAGGTTGGTGATACCATTCGAAGCATCAATTACTAACGCTAACATTTCTAATTGAGATATAACTTTAGAGAATTCAAGCCAATTAATTCAATCAAATTAAAAAGGTTTAGTCACTTTTTTCAAAGTTTTTTCAGTGATTTGAACGAAATTACATAAATCGAAGGATGTTTTATGACACGATTGTTGATTGTTGTATCGCGTATTACTTCATCGTCATAAGTTTTATCCGACTGACCAATCAAATTACGTAATTTCTGGTACAAATTTTACGTAATTTAGCATTTAATAATTTAACGTAAATATAAAACTAACTATATAGAAAGGTGAAACAAATTCAGAAATTTGTGTAAATTTGAGTAATTAATTTTTACCATTATCTCTAACATTATCTAGCATTAAATAAAATCCTGATTTTACTGGTTATTTCGTTTTTAGCAGTTGAAGAATTAATGCATTGTCAGAAACATTTCTATAATAATAAAAGTTAGTGAAACAATTGATCTAACTTTATCCCAAACGTTATAATATAAGTAATTTTAAATAAAAAGCAAACAAGAAAAATTTTAATTATTTGATATCGTTATGTCTAAAGATAAATCGAATCCAAAATATAAAATTTTGTGAAACCAAATTTTTAGTAAAATAAACAACCAATTAAATCAAACCTTTACTGGATCCAGATGTTGAACGGAGTCTGTTTACCTAATAGTATAAATTTTAATTAAATGTTGTCAAATAAGAACTTGGAATCTTAACTATAAAGGTATCTAGATTTTTATCTAGTTACACGTATTTCTTAAAATATAAAATCAAAATTTTTAAGATAAACTTTAAAAATAGATTAAGTTAGGATAAGGTTAGGGTTTAAGGTTTAGATGGTTTGAATAGGTTTGGAAGAGTTAGGAAAAGGAATTTTTTGTTATTGGAACACAAAAGATAGTTTCATAAATAACATTTCAGAACAGTGTATGTATCTGCGGTTTAATGTACAAATAGAAATTGTCAAAATCAACTACATAGCAAAAAAGCAAGTTATATTAATTTTATCATAAACATTATGCACAGCGATACATAGCATGGTTTTGTTGCGTTAGTTTGTTCCCTGTGTATGTATTAATTTATTATACGTATTTGCAGAACATCTATACTGACACTCGTTGACTTGAAAACCTGTATCATGCGCATTTATTTAACGTAAAGCATTCACTTAACAAAACCAATTTTTAATATATAGCGATAGTAATCTATTTTAATGCTAAATAAATCTATTAGAATTTGACCCTATTGCCTGTTGGGATGAAACATCTCAATAATTCAAATAGTCTCCAATAATTCTTAATAGGTTTTCATTTTGCTTCATCATTTATTACACTTTTCTTTTCGTAACTTATAGAGCTGAAACTATTAAGATCAATCGTATTAGTAGGATCTACAAGATCTTTTGAAACCATTGTTTTATTTTATAGCATAAAGTACGTAATCATGACTTTTTATATCTAACAATAACAATTTTTTTACCTTATATTTCAATATTTCAATTAATCTCTATTTATGCTTTTAATATGTATTTATAGTAAAATTTCAAGAAAATGCACTAAGTTTTATTCTATATGCTAGTAAATGTCTTATTCTTTTTGAGAGAATAAAGATCTTTTTCGATCTTTTTGTATAATAAAAACGGAATCTAAATATTATTGTTATATATTTGTTTTATTAATGTTATTAACAAATGTTCTTTAATTGATAAATATCTAAAAATAGAAAGTTATGTGTTTAAGGGATACTTTAGACAACTTCTATATTATATAATTTCGTTAAATTATTTACATCATATGTTCTCTTACGATAAGTTATATTCTTGTCGAGTAAGTCATATGTCGTCCCACGAAAATATGCTGCTACACGATTTCATCATATCAGTTTTAATTTTAGATTTGTGAGAGGGGGGGTTCATCGTTTAAAAATATTCCCAATTAAGATTCTATCCTTCTAAAATAAACAAGTCGAAAAAAGGTAGTTATGCGAATTTCTTTTATTTGTTTATCATCATTTTATAATAAATAATTCTATAACTAATTTAGTTTTTTTGAACTTTACTTTTTAGTAAGCGGAGATGAAAATGTATTGTTCTGGTTTTTATCTTTTAAGAAGTATTAATTGTTTAAAGTATTCACAATAACTGTGAAACAAAGTCTACCGAGTTTTGATCATTTGTTTTTTTTAATCATTCGTCACTGACTAATAATGTTTCATGTATGAAAATCGGAAATAGGAATTAATTGGTTCCAGTATGTGCATTTTCAGGTAACACTTAAAGCGCTTCCATTATTGGGAACACGAAAATATAAAGATCTTCATATTGATTTGCATAGAATTCCGGTAATTTTTGTTTTTTTTAAAAAAAAAAAAATTTAAAAAAACTTACCTCGCTGGATCGATGGTATCAATAGCTTAATCTATAATAATTGGCTGTGTATAAATTATTCACATCTATTTATAAAAGGAATAGTATCCACATAATTGTGGGAGCCTTTTTTATGACTTCTTTTTTTAGTTGACTTTAGAATGATTATTTAGTTAGTCCCTTCTAGATTAATTTAGTGGTTTATTTTTTATTTTATTTTTTATTTTTTGTTATTTGGCATTACTTTAAATATGAGTTCACCAACGCCAAAAGTAAATAATGTTAAAGTTTATCCATGGTCTCAAAAAAATTTAAACAAATTTAATCCTTTTCCACGTAATGGTCATTCTGTGAGTGATCATACGATAAATAATGAACTATTCTTTTTCGGTGGTTTTGTAAACGAAAAAGCTACAAATGAATTATTTGTTGTTGATGTTAGTAAGTACGCGAGAAAGCATTAATTTCACGTTTCTTTTTATATTTTCTCGTGATTTTAATTATTTAATCATTAATTCATCATCATTAATTTATCATTAATTATCGTTAATTTATCGTTAACTTATCATTATTGTGTAGATGATCTTAATATTACTCCAGTAACAACTGTTACTGGTGATATTCCTCGGCCTAGAAGTCATCATAGCCAGATTACTTTTGAAAACAAGATTTTGGGCAAGTTAAACTATATTAGATGTCTATGTTAATTATTTAATTTATTAATGTTAAATTTTCTTTTAGTATTTGGTGGTGGATCAGAAAGACCTGGGGATAAATTAGATGATCATATTTACATCTATGATACTGGTAATATTAATTTACAAATCCTTTATTCGTATAAAATAAATATATATCTAAAAAATTTATTATTATATACATATTAGAAACAAAACATTGGACTAAACGTTCTTTAAAGGGACACCCACCTAACGGTCTTATTGGTCATTCTGTTTCTTTAATTGGTTCCGTTGTTTATATATTTGGTGGTCAGAATGGCATAAAATATTTTAATGACATAGTAGCATTTGATATTAAAGTTCTAAAGTTACAACGTAAAAGAAGTAGATTGAGTAAATTTTCTTTAAATCGAGGTAAATATATTATTTTTTTTATTCATTAAATGTAATTAATTTTATTAATCTTTATGTTAATTAAATAGCTAGCGTTTCTGGCTCTCATTGGAACTATATTACGCCAAATAGAAGTGATCTTTCTGTTCCTTCATGCAGAAGTGGTCATACTGCTTGTGAATATAAAGAAAAAATTTATATGTATGTCATTTATGAAAAAATTTTTTTTTCCTAAAATTGTTTACTTATTACTTGTATCCCTCGTAGATTTGGCGGGTCAAATGGTGAAAAGTGTTTCAATGATACTTGGTGTTATGATACTTTGAGTGGTACTTGGTTAGAATTATCTTGTAGTGGTTATGTCCCCGTACCACGTGAAAGACATGGCGCGGCTCTTGTCGATGACGTCCTCTACATTTTTGGTGGAATAACTCAAGAAGGAGAAGTATTGGGTGATTTGATTGCGCTTAAACTCCCAAGTTAGTTTTTTTTTTTTTTTTTTACTTGTTACATATACATGTATGTATTTTTTTTTTATTCTTACACGTACATGTTGATTAATTTAGATCAAAGATGGTATAAATTTCCAAAAATGGGTCTTTCAGCTAGTCCTCGATATGACCCTTCTATGGTTGTAGTTGATCAAGACAAGGTTTTCATTTTTGGTGGTGAATCGGATGGAACTATAAGACCTGATGCTGATGGAAATATCCATATATTAGACACATGTGAGTTTAATTTATTTGCTTTATGCTATTATATATATTAGAGAACTTATCTGTATAATACTGTTTAATGTCATTTTTGTATTCAGCAAAAATAAAATTTCCATCAGATTCTCAAACTCCAAAACAACAAACAGTTCATCGTAAACAATTATCGGTTACACCACCTTTAAAATTGTCATCTCAACCAAAAGAACATTCTATCACTGAAGATGTAGAAGAAACCAGTTCATCTTTAAAATCATCAAGTACTTTAACACACTCAAAACGACCTTCATTAGTTGAATCTTCACCTGATGTAATACAAAGTCATTCTATTGCACCAAGGTCAACGAGTCTTGTTCCATCATCTTTACAAACAACTACTCAATTATTTTATGATGCCTCGGGTGAAACATTACCATCATCTAAAGTTGAATCAATGTCTCAAAAACAACCTCCTTTACCACAACCTACAACTGAAATTCCTGAGAAAAATCATTCTGTACAATTAAAGCAGCAATCTCTTGAAGTTACTCGTCCTTTACAACAAAAACTTGAGAGCCATCGTATACATCTTTCTCAACAACAGAGGCAATCTTATGATACTTTTGGAAAAGCTAAATCAAAAGGTCTCGGGATTACTGTTCCTGTAGAAAGTGATAATTCAAAACCTCAATTATTAGATGGAAATTTTTATCAACATCCTCCAGCTCTTCCAGTTGATTCTAATCGAAGTAATTATGAAATGATTACAATTAATAAATATGATTCTCCAAAACAATCTCCAAATATACATGAACTTAATCCTTTAGAAAGTGTTCCACTTTCTTTAACACCTTTATCATCATCTGATACAAAAAAACTATCTCGTTTTACCGAACAAATTCCTACAAATTCTTTAGAATCTGATTCTTATAAAGATAATTTATTTAAAGATTTTGATACTATTAATAATTCTGTTGAAAATTCAAAGACGAATAATATAGGAAATACTATGCTTGAAAGTGAAAAAAGTAATACTATAGAAAACAATCCATTATATGTTAGTCATGAAAAAGAAAATTCTCAATCTTCTACTCAATTGTTTATACCTAATAATGAGACAAGTACTCAATCACAAGATAATGTTTATGTTATTCGTGAAAGGAAAGATAAACGTCCAAATGGTGCTAGACCTCTTGTTCAAAAACAATACGTACAAACTAATATTGAAAGTTCTACCATGCAAAACAATATTGAAATTCAAAATACGAAATATTTAAATGGTAGTAATTCTCCTATCTCGGATCATATCGATAGTTCTGAAGAGATCAATGAAGATCGTAATACATCACCATTACAAGAAGATCATCCTGATATTCCAACTTCTTCAACTTTTGATATAAATAATATTGTATCTTCAAAATTAATGCTTGATAATACATTGCAAGAAGAACAACAACGTATGAATATAACTCCATCAAATTCTGATATATCAAATATTATACCTTCAAATTTATCTGATAATGAAATCTCTATGCCTTTACCAACTCCTACTACTGGTTCCACTTACGTATCTCCTGAAAATGATAATCTTGACCCTCAAACTTCTGGTGATGAACAAGATACTTATTTTAAAGGAGCTATACAACATGATCCAAATGTTAATGAATTTGAACAACGTGAACAATGGTTCAATAATGAATTAAATTCTGCAAAAAACTTTGGATATAATTTAAATTTAGATGACGATGAAAATATCATGTCTGATGAATTAGATTTTGAACAATTATCTAAACTTTTGGATCCAAAAAGTGAAAAATTTAAAATTATGCAATCTATTTCTCATATGCAACAAAAGTTGAAAAAGGCAAAGGTTAGTTGATTAATTCATTATGTATTTTTAAAATTTCCGAAAAAAAAAACTTTTTTTGAATTTTTTTTTTTTACTATTTATATAATATATATCATGTTCGATTCATTTATTAATATGATTTATTACTTTTTTTTTATATATATATCAGGAAAATATATCTAACCAAGCCTTAATTGCATCGCAAAAAATTGCAGCAGCAGAACAAGCCCATGAAGCAGCCATTAAAGAAGCAGCTTATTATAAAAGTAAGATAGAAGATTTGGTAAATAGTTTAGATCCAAAGTATCGAACATCAGAAGTTGAAAGAACTATGAAACTTGAGAAACAATTAACACAAGTTTTAAAAGAAAATATTCAACTTCAAAATCAATATGAAGAATATTATCACAAATCAATTAATGAAAATTCATTTCAAGAATCTATTAATTCAAACGTAAATTTTGAGGATAATAATAATTATACAATTACTAAAAATCCTCAAAATCCAATTTCAAAAAAATTGGCCGATCTTAGAGCTCGTATAATTTCAACTGAAACTCAACTTGATGAAAGTAATTTACAATTAAAACAAGCTAGTGGTGAGATAACAAAATATCAACAAGATGCTGAAAATTCAAGAATGCGGTTTTCTCAATTACATGAATCACTTGAACAACATTATACAATATTTGAACAAATCAATAATGCAATTACGACAACAAATGAAAGGACCAATGAATTAGAAAATTTATTGAGAAAAAGTAAGAAAGAGAAAACAAAGTTGGAAAGTAAAGTGGCTGCCCTAAGGATTGATTTGGAAATTAAAGAAGAAGAATTGAATCAAGAATCTGAACGTGGTGATAAAATTGAAAAGTTATTAGAAAATGAACAAAAAGAAGGAAAGATTTTGAGATCAATGTTGCAAGAAAGTATGAAAGAATTGTTAAATATTTCGTTATGGAGATGATAAAAAAAAAAAAAACCCCCCACCAAATTATAAAGGTATAATATAATGAACTTTTTTGTGTAAACTTTTTGGGTCAAGGGATGCGTTTTATTGTAAATTATCTGTTTTATTATATTCTGTTTTTTTTTTTTTTTTTTTTAATCGGTAGATTGTATGATTTAAAAAAAGAAAGGCAAATATATATATGTATGACATTTGTAGATATAGTTATTATATATTATTTATATTCAAATAACCTATTCATATATCTAAATTTATATTATATATAGTGGCGTTTTATGTATTATCTATCTTATTTTCTTGAATAAAAGAATTATCACAAATATTTATTCCATAATGTCCTTTTTTTTTTTTAATAACATACAATATTCTGGTTTAGGTCAGCTTTTAGTGTAATAGATGGTTTTGTAATTTTATTTCTGTATTTTCGGATTTTTTTTTTTGTAAATTACATAATAAAGCGCAAATATCCCGAGATTTTATTTTTAATGTATATAAGTTATGATTTTTACTTAATTGACAATTCACGAAAGGAGAATTTGTATTAATAAAATCTATAACGTTATATATAAAATATAGAAATCAGCATTCCTGACTATTTGAAGTTAAATTTTTATTAATCTAACATCTTTTGGTCATCTAATGAAAGTTGTAGAGCTAGTTTTTGCGATTCTAATGATAGTAAGATCGGTAAAATTAGTTAAATATGTAGAAAGTTACAAGTAGTTTAAGTTTAATTTTTTCTATGAACTATAGGAATCGTGATTCCTGTATTAATATATTTTAATATATTTTATTATAAAAATCTTCCCCGGTTTTTATTCTCTTTCTATCGTGAATTGTCAATTAATTATATTAAGTTGAAATTCAATATATTCAATAAAAAAACCGTAGAAACATATTGTTAAACCCTGTAATTTAACATCATGTGATATTAAACAGTAATTCTGTAATGTCAAATATAGCAGAGTTAGTAGATACCATACCGATATGCATTAATGTTAAGACAGGTTTGACTGTATGGAAATTGTACACATTATAATGAATATAATGCTTATAAAGCATCGTGTCAGACATATAATTTTGATAAGGATGGGATAAGGAATTGTATAAAAAAGCTCTAATATAGCTCTAATATAGGACTCATTATATGGGTGAAATTTGTTTATAGAAATACTGTAATCATTAAAAATTAAGTGACACATACAATATGATTTAGTTTTTGCCAAAAAAAATTTAAAATGACAAAAATATTAAAAGACAACAAAACTGAAAAGGGTAATAAAATTGATAAAAGATAAGAAAACTAGTAAAATAAAAAGATAATTAAAGGAAAACTCTTTCTCAAAAATCTCAATTTTATAGCAAAATTGAGAAAACAAAAAAATTTTTGAAAAAGTTGAACTAAAACAGACTTTACTAATTAACTAAATACTAACATCAACAAATAGCATAACATAAATTTCAACAGAATTAAATGAAGTCACAAAAAAGTTTTCTGTACTTTAGTCACTTTTTTATCTTTATTGCTAACTAAGTCAGCAACTAAAACTTGTAACAGCAAAGCTAATAATAAGTTCTCAGAAAGATATTCCAAACAGTATATATAAATGTGATTTATTCAAGAAACTATGAATAAATAAAACAATAAAAAGAAGTGTAAAACTAACAGAAAATTGTTATCCTTATACAAATGAGCAATAGGAAAATACTACAAAAAAAAATTAAAAAAAATAAAGATTTCAGTATATTTTCAAAAAATTCAGCTATAACATTATTATATATAACAATAACAATTACAATTTCAAATATTCTTACAGATAATCAAACTGAAATACTATAGATATTGTCTTCTTCTGTTAATGCAAATAGAAGAAACAAATAATTCAACCTTATTTAATCAAATGCCTTAATCAACCTGAATGTCTGCATCTTAGAACAATAATCCAATATGAAAATAAAATACACATTAACAAATATAAAGGATGACAATAATGAAGAAACTTGATCAACTAATATAATACTTGAAGAACAGTCATAAAAAAAAATATCATATAGTCAAGCATTAGTTAAAAATCTTTTAAAGAGAACTAAAAGAACTTCAAATCCTTATTTCAAAGCTAATAAAAAAAAAAAATAAAAAAAACATATATAGACAGTATTAGAAAAAATCAAATAAAAAAAACTAAAATTATTCGATGCAACAATTTGGATACAACAAAAAACCAAGGATATATTAATCTTATTTCAAAACTTAAAAGAGTTAATTAGATACAAATTGTTAACAAAACTAATTATTATCTATATTCTAATAACAATAAAAGCAAAATTCTTTTATAGAGACACAGCCTTCTTTCAAAGCTTTATTTGAGTTTTAGCAATCAGATTACAACACCAAACTGAATTCAACAGTCTATTTTTTAATGTCTTGAATATATATAAAAAATAACATAATATATTAGTTACTAATAAAAGAAACCAAGACCAAATTTTCAAATTATTGTGCACAAAGCTGGCATTAGATTATCTAGCCAACCTAAATTTCAATCTTTTAGATGCTTGAAAAATCACAAAATATATTTTCTACTTAATTAACTTTACAAAAATTCAATAAAACTTAGATTTTGAAACAATAAGAAAGACAGTCTTAGAACTTATGAATAAAATACTAATTCTTTTACCTAATAAACTAGAACTTATTTCAGACCATCTGTCTTAAGCTGTCCCTTTTGATTTATCTATTACAAGCTAATAGGTCTTCACACTAGTAGTTAGAATATTGTGGTTAATATTTTTTTTTAACAAATTGTCAGATGAATATATTGCAGACAATCAAAAAATCTTACAAACTTTATACAAAGATTTAAAAAATGAAGTACAGCATATCTTCTCTATTATAGACAGAGTTGAGCTAAAAAAGTTAGTCTATTATAGAGAAATCTTACAAAAATACTATATTTTTTGGCAAATTCTTGCTAAATACTTTAATTTAATCAGTACCAAAATACTCTTTGCCTTTCATTCCACAAGACTTAACATTCAGATTAAGAGAAAAATTTTCTTTTTTATCTGAAAGTCAAGATGATTTTAAGGAACATGTCAAATTATTATGTATGGACTATTCCTTTACTAGACTATCTAATGATTATATTATTTTCTGAAGATAACTACCTTTAAATCTAACAAATCTAAAAATATCTAATTTTATATTTCCATTACAGAGCACAGAAGAAGTGAATGCTTTTATCAAAAGTGTTCTACAAATTTACAATATTCTATCATTACTATCACAAGCTTATTGCAATTTCAATTATACAGATCTTCTAAATCTGCCTAAGAATGCCAATTTAGTCATTCTGATTAACCTAACTCTATCATTTTCAACCTTCAAAGAGCTAAGTATAGCAGCTTTAGCAATATGAGAGTACTATTATTTTCATATTATATCTCAGTCTTGGATTCAGATAGAAAGAAAACAAAAAAGCAACTAGAAATTAAATCAACCTTATCTAAACTACTAACAATTGAACAACTTTAGTTGGCTCTTGAACAAAACCAAATTACAAATATATACATTTTAGTATAAAAACATTATAATATTCAATTAGTTATAGAAACTCTTAGAAAACATTTTGCCTATCACTCATTACCAGACTATATCTTTGACCTTATAGACTTACTAAAACTATTCTTTAAAATTTTTAATTTACCAAAACAAATAACAACTGCATGAATGCAAATGTCTAATATAGAAGAAGATAACAATATAGATTACTAATAAGCACAAGCTCTTGTATAAACAATCTGTCTTCAGCAAATAATAAGAATAAAACAAAAAAATTAAACTAAATTTAAATAAAAAAATCAACATAATTATACACAACATCAAAGGCATCAATAACATACTAAAAATGCAAAACTGGATTGAATACTGTATAGAATCAGACTTATATATAATCTCAATTACCAAAACCAAACTAAAAAACTTAGCAACAAAATCTCATACTAATTCTTTTTACAAGATATATATATCTAACTTCTTACTATATAATTCAAACCAAAGAGAAGCTAGTTTGGGAATAGTTTTGATGGTTTGCAACCAACTACAGTCCTATATTTATAATATTAACATTTTACTCAGTATTACAATTTGCATTAACTTTTTCTTTTTAAACAACAACAAGTCTCATATTATTTCTACATATCTTCTTTTAAACTATTCTTCACTACTAAAGCATACATAATCTAAAATTTGTTCCTAGGCTGCTAAGACCAGATTTTGAAACTGGCATTTGATTATTATAAAAAACTTTAATGCAAATTAGCATAAAAACAAACAACTTTTAATCTTTACTAATCTAAATACTATTAACTTAACTAGTTTATTAGACTTTTATAATATACAAACACCTACTTAGCATAATCCTAATTCAACTAGTCAAATAGATAATTTTTGAATTTTTTCAAATATACTTTTAGTCTTTAATCTATCAATAATAATTAATGCAACCTAGATAACAAACAGTGATAATTGCATACTAAACACAACATAGCATACTAATTTCTATTTGCCAAAAACTTCCAGAAACAAAAAAAAAAGAAAAATATATCTATATGAAAAAACTATAGCAAACATATAGAATAAATTTGCAAACTTAGTAAACACATCATTTAGTTTTAGAGAACCTCTTTGCCAAATATGAATAAAAATAATATTAATAGAACATGAAATTATTGGGCATCAAAAAAAAAAGAAGCAATGAATAAACACATTCTTATATATTTACAGCTTACAGCCTTTTCTTGCTATGTCACTAAAAGCAATTCAACTTTATTTAACTCTAAAAAATATTAACAAATGCCTGCAACAACTATTAAATAGAATGATAGACACAATAGTTCAGGCCAGTTATTACTTAACAAAAGCAGCCACCTTAGCAAAAATTAGCATTGCTCCTATTACTTAAGAGAAATTTGCCCATTCATAGCTAAACACTATAAATTGAGTTAAATAACATAAGCAAACAATTTGGCAAGCATGCAATTATAAGAAAAAACAGGAACAAACTAAATGTATTAAGTTCTACATTAACTGTAGATATTTTGATTTTAAAGATAATACTAATTGAATGCTAAATAGTATCTTACAAAAATGAGCAAAACAATTAGTTATGAACAAGTTATAACATCTGACAGTGTAATTACTAACCAAAGAAGCTGTACATACCTATTTTAAAAACTAAACAAAAAATAACTCTTCTAACAACTCATTATAAAAAGAATGAAAATCATTTACTTTCTACTTTAGCACATATGAATTAACATCTATAATACTCTTCTTTTACCTATTTCAATGACCAAAAATTGACACAAACAATAAATTTAGTTCCTAAAGAAAAAGCAATTGGGTCTTTTGAAATTGCAAATAAAGTTTTTTAGCAATTACCATTCTCAGCCCTTTCAGTTCTACTAAATATTTTTAATAGCTGCATAACATAAGAAATAGTTCTAACCTAATAGTTACAGGCCAATATATGACCAATTCTCAAAAAACAGCAATATAATTATAAACCAAATATCACTTACCCTATTACATTAATAGACTATACTAGAAAATTTTTACAAAAATTTTAACAAACCATCTGACAGACATTTTGTCTGCAACCAAGTACTTTTTCTTTATAATTTTGCAGCTTTCTCTTATTAATTGATATTTTAATTTATCTTCCAACTTATCTATATTTTAGAAGATGCAGTCATAAACTAAAAAGAGATCTGAATCTTGTTCTAGGATATATTAAAAACTTTTGACTCAATCTATATATCAACTCTATGCAAAGCTCTCAAAAGAATACATATATCTAATAATGCTATTATATTTGTTTTATTACTATATAAACAAAGTGATTATCAGTTTGGGACCAACTTGTCTTTACTCTGTTATAGATAAAGTAGATTAGAGAAAAACGATTTCACTACTTTTTTGAAAGATTTATTATAACTCTCTAATATCTAGAATCCATACAGAATATCAAAGATTTACTGAAAAGATTCCATCTATTCAGCTAAAAAAAATTTATATTTCAGTAATAACATACATGAATAACTTACTTTGAATTGCACTTAATAAAATCTTTTTTACAACATTCTTTATACAGCCTCTTTCTTTTATAAATTTGCCAACATAAGAGTTAATTCTACAAAGTTGATTTTAGCAACAAACTCAAAAGATTCAAATAATAGTATAACTTTTAAAAATGAACAATTAATAGCAATTACTAGTAGAATACAATTTAAATATCTAGGAGCATAGTTTTCTACTAACAAAAAATAAATACTTGTTCAAAAAAAACATAGTTGAGGCAACAATTAATTTGAAAAAGCTACAATTTGCTTATATAACAGAAAAACAAGCAATTTATATAATAAATAGTGTTATATTTCTATGATTGCTATATAGACTGTATTACACATTCCTTTCCAATACTTAACTCACTCAACAAGATTTGTACTAGTTTAGTCAAAGCTGGCCTAAGGTGTTTCAAACTCATTTTTATTTAATTCAAATATCTATGCATTAAGCAATCTAGCTTAGACTTAACTTTCTTTTTTAGTAATAGTGCTTCAAAAAAATTTAAACCATCACAGTTTTGATTTCTTCTTCTTAAAGCTATAGCTACAACAATTACAAGACTCAGCATTTACAAATACTTTTATTCTTACCCAACTTTTAGGTTTTTTAACTTTATAATTAAATACAGAAACTAGCCAAATAGTGCTTGCACTCTATGCCTTAAACTATAAACCTTATAAAATAGTGACAATTGGCCCTATTTCAAAACTTTTACTGGAACTTCAATAAATTAAATTCTTTTAAATTATCCTAGAGTTTCTTATTTTAAAAAAAAACTAAACAATTATAATATTGTTAGCATAGAACAATTCTAAATGCAACCAACTCAGAACTTTTAGAATAGAACAATTTTTATTATAATATTAAAAAAAATTCTAAGAGGACACTGTTTACACTGGTTTCTTATAGTTCAAAACTTAATAGCAGTCTCAGTTAAACCTTCATCAACATTTTTACATATAAACTTTTATATTTTGTCTTAATGAAACTCTAAAGAGAAAAATTGGATAATTATAAATAACTTCATTTTTGGCAAGATATACAATTCTTATAACAAAGTTTTTAAAGCTCAACATTACATCTTAAAGTTAGATAACACACTATTAGCCTGTGCAGGCTATAGTCTAAGGAATAGATCATATCATTCTAAGTACTGCTACTTTAATATAATGTTACAGGATTGCAGCCTTCTTGGTACAATACAACCAAGTAACAAGGTTACCTGATATAGTAATTGACTATTGCAAATATATATAGAATAGAGGTGTAGTAGTTCACTTTACTATATAGCAGTAGGCAAATGGTTTGAGATAGTAACAGTATATAGATTAACTTTTTATTAATAACACACATGGTGACAACCTTGCTTGTAGGAATTACCCTAAAGAGAGAATATCACACTTTATAATTAAAAGGTTATTATATCTAGATTGAAATATAGAAACTTAGAATTGGCAAGAAAGAGGAAATGGTACTCTCTATATATCTTTTTATCTAGTAAAGGTAGTAAAGGTTTAAGTAACATTTCTTGATACTGTACTTGGAGTAGTAGGGATTGTGCAGAGGCAAGTGAAGTTTGTATAGGAATAGTTAGAACAATGTTTATATATATTTGTCATTTGTATTTGAAACACTTGGAGCATGTGTCAAGGTACTTGAGTCTGTGCAAAGACAGTTAGAAATTGTGTAGAGATACTTGGAATTATGCAGAGATATCTGAGGATTGTGTTGGAATACTTGGAGATTGTGGAAGAAATACTTGGAAATTGTTGTACTGTGTTATTTGGCACAGTAAATTGTACTAGGATATATGAAACTTGTATAAGGGTACTTGGAATTTGTAAGACAATAGTGACATCATAGATGTTACTTAATGTCATGTGCCTGTATCACACTTCTAACAGCCAATTAAGATTCTATTATCTAACTACTATATACTATAACTATGCTAATAACTAATAATAAATATAATATAAAATACAATAATGAATATATAATAACTACTAATAATATAGGAGATGTAGTAACCTAGTAAAGTGAATAAGTTGTCAACCTCCAAGTGGCAGGTCTAGAGTTCAAATCCCAGTGACAGCGAAAATTTGCAATTCTTTCTGTGTTATGGTTAACTGTCTTCTGTGATTGGTTGGGATAAGACATTTGTAACTTGTGCTATACTAGCATGACTGGAAGGTCTAAGCATTCATGCAATGTTGTACAAAGGAACACAAACTGGTACTGAGTGGTGTGAACCTAAAATAAGTTCTTAGGCCATATAAATCATAGGAACCAGGTAGGAAGATGGAAGCCCACTTGGAAGACCTAAATAGAGAGATAACCTAAACTTTCGATAGTGCTACTATAAAGACTAGACCTATGAAACAGAGCTAAAACTTGTAAAACTGGGCAAAGAGCTGGCCTTTGAGGAGGGCTGAATGGAACCAACCAGGCCACTGAAATTTCCAGGTTCTAGAGAAAAAGGTTACATGTTGGCAAACATATAAATCAGAGGTGTATAGTTATAATCTACTTTTTTAAGCTATCTGGTTTAAGAGCTTGGTGGAACTTGAATTAAATACCAAAATAGTAGGAATATGTTGTGAAGTCAGTACTGGGGTTGGGGTGAATTCTACAAGGGCATAGTAGTTAAATAGTATGCCCTGATCGCCAGTATTGGTCTTGGCTATAGTGATACCAAATCAGCTGTAAAAATGAAATACAGAAGATTCTGAAAGATTTAGTACAAGGTTAAAGATTCCCCATATGAGTGAACTGCTTTAAAGACTTAGTAATTATGGCATATTTGCACCGGTATCGACCAGGGCATTTTGGTAGATGTAGGTAGGTGGGTGGATACAGGAACAGAGTAGTTAAATAGGAAACTTACAAGTAGGTTCCAGGTATGGCAGCTAGTATAGAACCTTCGAACAGACTACTTAAATTAGACAATGACTAAAGTTATATGAGTGGCTAGTTGTACACTCTTTCCATAGTTGCTCCTTGTGGTTGTAATGCAACTATTAGCTGAATGTACTATCAATAAAATCCTGGGTTGCAAGTACTCACTTTAAAATTTTAAAAAAAAAAAAACTACTAATAATATAATATACTATGCTATACTAAAAATCTACTTTGTAACAATAACAATATTATTATACAATATATAGGTAAACTGTAAAAAGAAAATTCATTTAAACATTGCTGACTTTAAAAAAGGATTAAATTATACCTTGTAGATCTGGCAACCTAGTGAAGTAGTCAGGTTGTCAACCTTCCAAGTAGTAGGTTGGGTGTTCAAATCCTATTGATGATAAAAATTTGGATAATTATCTATATAATATTTATATTATGGCAACTGTTACTAATAATTGGGTTAGTATATATATAATGTCAGTTAGGGGCCTGCAAATTGCCTATTTTTAAGGCCCAGCCTGGCCCGCAATTAGGGTTAAAAATTTTTTTTAGGCCTGGCCTGGCCTGCATTTAGGGTTACTATTTTTTTGCTAGCCTGGCCTAGCCCACATATGTCAAATTTTTTCTTCAGTCTGGCCTGGCCTGCAAAAATTTCTTATATAATTTTACAAATTTTTAGGCCCACACTGGCCTGCAATTATAAAATTTTGCAAATTTTTCAGCCTGACCCAGCCCACAATTATAAAATTTTGCTTCAGGCCCAGTTTGGTCTGCAAAAATTTGCAGGCTGGGCTGGGCTGTAGGACCCAACACAGGCCTCTAATGTCAGTTGTATCAGCATGACTGGCAGGTCATAGGATATCTGTACAATATTGGAATTACACAGAAAAATGCAAATTGACAAATTGGACAGTACAAACACTAAATAAGTTCTTGTGGCCATATAAATCTGTTGAAATTTGATAACAAAAAGTTCATTTGAAAAGACCTAAATAGAGAAATAGCTAGATCTTTGATGGCCTTACTGTAAAGGCTAGCCTGACAAAACAGATACCAAAGTTTAGTACTTAGTTATAGTAGCCAGACGGGCAAGAACTTCTAAGTTAGAAGTTTCAAAGATACTACTAACCAGACTGTCAGAATAAACTGAAGAAAAAGGAGACCTGATATATCAATAAACTAATTGTAGTCCTATAAGGGCTATCTGGATTGAGAGTTTGGTAAAAAGGCAAATGAAAAGGCAGAGGTATACTAAAGTACTAAGGTTATGCTATAAAATAGATGCTAGAGTTTAAGTAAACTCTACAAAGACATAGCAGTTTAATAGTTAAGCCCTAATTGCAAGTGTTAGTTCTGCCATAACAATATCTAGGTCAGTTATAAAAATAGATACAAAAGACTTTGGGAAGTTTACCTTTAGAATAAATTAGTTCTAATATTGAAACAATAATCTGAGCATCTGAATATAATTCAGTAAGTTAACACAGGTTACAGGTTCAAAGAGTTTAAAGCAGAACACCCAAGCAGAAGTGTTAAGTATAGCAATTGGTAAGAAACCTTCAGGTAAATTTCTTAAATAAGTAATATAGAAAAGTTATATATATAGCCAATTGTACTCTTTTCTGTAATAGTTCATTGAATCACATTACCAATAAGTGATTAATAAAAGTCAAAAGACCAAAAAGGTTACCTTAACACCAAAAAAAAAAAAAAATTAAAATTATACCTTATTGATAACTGTAACTCAAGAGCAAATACAAGATACAAACACAATATTAGAAAGACCTCTATATTCTTTTAAAAACCTTTTAATTAATTTCTGAAAAATATTAAAAGAAGCTAATTTCAACATTAAGACATTAATAATTTACTTAACCTTTAATTGGCAAATAGTAAACAACAATTCACAAATAATAGCAAAATGCTATATATAAAATACCAATACCTGTTTTGGTTGTTTTATTAACCAATTGCCCTTACACATAAGCATAATACTTAATCTACTAAACTTTGTTCTTATTACAATAAATCTATATATAGAAGTAAACATCTATACAGACAATCTTATTTTTACTAACTTTATCAATTTGATAACTTTAGTTAAGCTTTACAATTATTCTGTACTAGACAAGAAGCAGTATATATATCTTTTCTTAATTCTAAAAATGCTTTCATGCAATTGAAAACTCAACATTACTCTGGACCAAGATATCAAAATTAAAAAAACTATAAGCACAATTTTTCTATTAGACCTAGCATTGCAACAGTTTTTATGTAACTGCTTTGTCCCAAGACTTTTTAACAAACTATGTAAATATCTTTTAAAAACTACCTTAAAACATATATTTCAATTACAAACTATTCGTCATAATTTTACTAACAACAAATTTTAGGCTAATATATATACAAAACAACATTAATTAGGCTTTCATATTAAAAGATATTTCTTATGAAGAAAAACTACTAGCTTTAAATACTGATCTATTATCTTTTGCAATCAAGAATTTTAAGATCAAGTTGTTATCAGAAGAACTTCTAACTTATCTGCTATTGCATTAGAGAAATAGCAAAAATTATTTAAATCACTTATGTCCAAGATGCCATAGTGCCTTCAAGAATATTATTTACTTATTAACTTGTATTCAAAATTACATATAGTTTTTAATTCTAATTAGACAAACAGTATACAAAACCTTATAGAAATTAAAAATACTATGTTTGCATATAGATGTCTTTATCAAAGCATTTGTTACTATGCATATAACCAAGCAAATGCCACTAGGACTTATTACTAGAGACATACTAGCACATTTTGAAACAAATAAACACAGACACAAATATGTTCCACTAATACATCACAACATTATTATTACAATATACAAAAGAATTTGGTTTGTTTTTAAAAAATCAAACTATAATTCAATTTTTCTAACTTCTGTTCCAATACAGGCTCTGATATTAAGCAAAACTAAACAGTTGGTTCTATCTTTTATAGAAAGAAAATTAATCAAATATATAAACAATGAACAATTTTTTTTAATATATCTTCTCAAAGACTAGAGGTTTAGCAACCATTCTAGCAAAGAATAGGTTGAGAGTAAAGTAGCTTTTACTCTCATCTCTCTTAATATAGTTTTTTTACTTGTATCTGTTTTATATATATACAATTGACTATAAATAAAAGAGAAAAGATAGACCTCTTTTTTTTTAAAAAAAAAAGAAAATAATTAAAGAAAATTAAAACTATTTTACTGTATATAATTTATATATATTTAAAAAAGTAAGTATTAACAAGTTTTTATTATACAATTATACCATTATTCTAAGAAATTTTGCATTTATAAAGGATTGTACTTATATAAAAAAGTAATTATAAAAAGATTAACTGTATAAATTAATAATATAGTAAAGCCTTTATAAGTGTATATTCTCTTCAAATACATGCTTAAATTCAAGCACAAGTACAGTAAAACCTTTGTTAGTGCATATTTTTAGAACTGAACTGTAATAACATGTACATAGAAAACAATAAAAAAAATATTATTTATAAAGTTCATGTATATAATGATAATCATAAGTAATGAAACAAAAAAAATTAGTTAGATTATGTTATTTTATATAATTGTATATCTTTTTTTTAATTTACTTATGAATACTATAAATTTTATATATAAAAAATTTAAAAAACATAATCAATTAAATTTTTTGTGAACATAAACTTTTTTTAATTGATGTATTGCATTCTTTTGATTGTTTTTAATACAATATAATATTAAATCAAAAAAAAATTTTTTTACATATAAAAAAAATATTTTTTTTATTTTAGTACCTTTTGCCTTTACTATTTGATATATCTATCATATTTTTTAATAATATTCCAATTTGTTTAGATATAAATCAAATTAGATAAGTACAAGTTTTAATATTAATTTGTTATCAAATTATCTAAATCTTGTTTCAAAAGTTTTCTTTATTTAAAATTTATTTAGCAAGATTTTTAAGTTAATAGTTAACTTTAACTTATAAATACTTAATAAGGTTAAGATCAAAAAACTAAGATGATTAATCCAATAACTGGATATAATTATTTTTTAACTAATATTTTATTAATCTTGTTATATATTTAAGATCATTGTTTTATTAAAAAATAATCCTATAAATATTAAATCTGTAATTCCTAACAGTTTTTATAAAATCTTTATAAAGTACTTAATAATATAATTTATTATTTATAATTATTGATTTTATAAAAACTACTAATATTATAAGATGCAAAACAGTTTCAAATTATAATTGAACTTCTTTTATATTTTACTGTTAGTTTAATATAGAAGTTATTTAAAAATTTATCTCAATATTTTAATAATATAGTTTGCTATATAATTCAAAAATCTTAAATTTTAATTTATTAAATTAAATTATCTTAATCTAGTTTTTATATTGTAATAGAATTATTTTTTTATATATATTATTATTATATTTTTTTTTTTGGTATTAAGGTGACCTTTTTGGTCTTTTAACTTTTATTAATCACTTATCGGTATTGTGGTTCAATGAACCACTACAGGAGAGCATACAATTGGC
>CAJVQA010002422.1:0-21990 GCA_910591915.1 Cetraspora pellucida | reverse complement strand
GCTCTTGTAAAGTTCACACAAACTCCAGCATCTACTTTACAGCATATCTGAAATACTTTAGTATACTTCTGCCAGTTCACCAAACTCCCAATTCAGATAGCCTAATAGGACTTACAACCGGTCCATTGGTATATCAGGTCAGCCTGATATCCTTTTCCTTCAGCTCGATCTGGCAGCCTAGTTGGTGGTACCCCCCATCTAGAGGTTTTTGCCTGTCTGACTACTTCGATCTTGGTATCTGTTTCATAAGGCTAGTCTTTACAGTAGGGCCATCGAAGATCTGGCTACCTCTCTACTTGGGTCTTTCCAAATAGACTTCTTGTTACCCAATTTCAACGGATTTATACAGCCACAAGGACTTATCTAGTATTTGCACTGCCTATTGCTGGTTTGCATCGCCTATTGCCAGTTTGCACTGCCTATTGCCGGTTTGCACCGTCTATTGCCGGTTTGCACTGCCTATTGCCAGTTTGCACTGCCTATTGCCGGTTTGCACTGCCTATTGCCGGTTTGCACTGCCTATTGCCGGTTTGCACTGCCTATTGCTGGTTTGCACTGCCTATTGCCAGTTTGCATTCCTTCATGTAACCACAACCTTGTCCCAAGGGACAATGTCATGTGACCTGTTACATGAATGCCCCATAACCTACCAGTCATGCTAATGTGACTGCCATTACAGATATCCTAATCCAATCGTTAGTAACAGTTGCCATAATATGAATATTATATAGGTGATTATCCAAATTTTCATCGTCGATGAGATTTGAACACTCAATCTACAACTTGGAGGGTTAACAACTTGACCACTTCACTAGGTCACCACACCCTGTGTGATATATTAGTAAGTTGAATGTTTGGTGTATTTTGATAGATAAATTCAGTTAAAAATTGTGGTTTTTGTAAAGTTATATTGTTTAAGAGTTTATTGAAATTACTTTTTGTATTTTGTTGATTAGTTGTTTTATTTTTTTAAATTCAACCTAGATAGAAGTTTTGAAGAAATGGTTTAATAAAGTCAAGAACTTATAAACTGAATGATGTAGAAAATTGTACTTGGTCTTGATTTTGAGTATTGATAGGATAAGTTTGAAACCAGTCAAATAGATTTTCAGTAGTATTGGTATTGACTTGTATAATTGAATGATGAGGAAACCTTCATTGAGACATGATATTTTTTGGATGTTTGTTAATTTTTCTTCGTCAAAATAAATGAATTAAATTTAATATTTTCAGGATATATGTAATTTTTTATAAAGAATAAATTTAATTAAGACATCAGAAGAGATTTTCTTAGTAAAAGATAAAGATATCGTAGATTTTGTATAAAATAAATTTTTGAATTATTTATGGCTATGAGACTTATTTTTTTGATTTTCTCAGCAAGTTTTAATCCTATCTGCTTGAAACTTCAGAAATATATGTAGTTTGATATCAGGAACAAGTTTACTTAGAACGCTAAATGTGATATACTTAGTAAAATATTGAGATATTAACAGATTACGTTTGCCGATTTGTAAGAATAAAGAAAGAATATATTGGTATTGAATTAGAATAAAGTGATATATGTGAGAAGTGATAAGGAGGATGTGACAGAGATAGTGTGATAAAGAATGTGATTGTTAGATATTGTGATAACAAAAAGATATTTGAAATGATATGTGTTAATTGGTAAATAAATTTGTAAATATATAGATATATATAGAATATAATAAAGTAAAATATAGAATAAGATTGTTACAATAAATTTAGTTAATAAATAATAAAATTTATGTTAAAAACATTCAAAATTTGATATTTTTAGGTATATTTTAGTTAAAAATAGTTTAGAATAGTATAAGGTAAGGATATATAGTAATTTATAATTGGTGTAATACAGCTATTTACTAATTAGTAAATAATTTGTTTGTGCTAAATTAATTGCAGAACTTAGATTATTTGGGTATTTTGTGACTTGTACTGTGTAGATTTAATTAAATTAGTTTAGGAAATAATATGTTGTTACACAAAAAACATCCTAGTGAGAATTTTTGGGGCAAAATAGAAAGAAATAAAAAAAAAATAAAATTTTATAATAAAGAAAGAGAGTAAAAGTTATTTTAGAGTATAATTTAATCAATATTAGGGTTATAGGTTTTGTTTAAACTTTGTTTTGATCAGGAAAGTATGTTAAATAATTTTTATTAGAAGTGTAGAGTTAGTTATAAAAGTAGTTTTTTAGAAATAGTTAAAAGTTTAGTTAATTATAGTTAAAAAATATTTTTTTGTTTTTTGTAATGAGTTTAAGAGATAATAATGTAAGATTTTAGTAGTATATGTAAAATTTTGTTGCGAACAACTTTGCTTAAGACGCCAGAGTTTGTTCACATAATAAAATCTTGAGATATTAGTAGTTTTATGTGAGTGAAATTTAGATTAAATTTTGTGTAAGTGATTGACGGAAAGAGTTTTTTTTTTTTTGGTTATATTTTTTTTTTGCTATATAATATATATATATTTGCTAATTATTATATATATATACATTATTTTAATCAATTTTTCTATATATAATTTATATTATTAGTATATAATACTAATAAAACTGTCTTACAAAAAATTTCAAAGTAACCCAACTTGTCTTAGTTCTATTTACATCTTAATCATTAATTATATATTTTTTAAATTTATAATTATTTTAGATTGTTCTAAATTCAATTGTAAATTATTTGATATTTCAGATACTAGTATGGCTTTAAATCTTTGTTCATGTTTATAAATTCTATGTTTTTAATTTTCTCAGTTAAAAATACTTGTAAAAGTATTATATGCATTATAACTGCTAAATTTACAAATATATTTTTAATAATTTATTGAATATAGTTTGATATAATTTTAAAGAATTGAAACAAACTTTAGTTCACTAAATAGTGCCAAAACTGTTTATAATCTAGTATGTTTTATATAAAGTTTAAAACATGATTGTATAAGATAAACTAATACATTCTTGGCTTTAACAATATAAATACTAGAAGAACTAGGAAGATTTTTAAGAGATATATTATAATTAGTGTTTAAAACATGATTGTATAAGATAAACTAATACATTCTTGGCTTTAACAATATAAATACTAGAAGAACTAGGAAGATTTTTAAGAGATATATTATAATTAGTGTTTAAAAGTTTTATGATGACTTAATTCACTTTATTTTTTGAATATTATATTTGGACAAAGTAGGCATGAAAAAGATTTGTCTGAAGAGACACTTACAGCATTTTTGTAGCAATTATTCTTTGGTTGTGTATTTTGAGATCACAATAACTTTTAAATTTCTTATTGTTACAGAAAGAATATAAAAAACTATTAGTATTACTGGTGTTCATTTTTTTTATAGATCTGTCTAATAAGATGTGTTATTATAAAGAATAGATAGTTTAAGATAAGTTAAATATAAGGTTGCTATAAATTTGTGATGCAAAAAAATTTATTCAGAATTTATTTTTGATTAATTAATAATAAATTTGGTGACTATTATTTTAAATTTGATGGCTATTATTTTATATTTAGTAACCAAATATTTGTTTAATTCTGCCAATATATTTTAATGTTATATAATTTGGTTAGAGATAGTATCACTCATAAAAAAAGTAGTTTATATTATAATTAATTTACAGAATTAAAGTGCAAAATCAATTTAAAATTTATAATAACTCAGAATTGAGAGTGTTATAGATTTTTAAGAAAAAATAGTAAATTGTATATAAGCTTTTTCTTTCTTTTTTCAGAACAGTTAGTTCATTATAGAAAGAGTTAATTGTACTTGCTTTTTAATAACCTAACATTATTATGCACTTGTTTTTACTAAACACTTGGCAATAATCAAAATAAAAATATTTTTTCATTGAACTTTGATCTTAAATTTGAACAAATTATTATTTATATGCTTTGTAATTATATTAGAACCTTAAGAATTCTGCTAATTGCTTTGTTTTTTAATTTTTGAAGTGTGTAAGGACCTCTACTTTTAAGACAAAATAAATGCAACATCTGGTTAAAAAACCAATAAAATTCAAAAAATAATAGATACTATGAAAGGTCTGCAATAAGTGTAACAATTATATTCTTATTAATTCTTATTTTTAAATATTATTATACAAAATTTTATTTAAATATTTTAGTATTTCAAAAAAGTAGACCAAAGTCAAAAAAATATAAAAATACAGTCAAATTTGACTGTTTTAGTCTATAATTTAAGAAATGAATATTTTACAACACTTAACAATATAATATATAATATTTGTTTATTACTTTAAATTACTAATAAAACTTCAACAAGTTTATTAAATACTTATTTAAATTTTATATAAAATTCTTCAAAGTTTTAATACAAATACATTCTATATATTATTATTAAAATCTTTTCTGCTACTACTTATGATTATATCAAAATACTTATTAATAAACAAACAGATCTTTTTTATTTTATTTTTTAAATAATTTATTAAATTGATTTCATTATAATTTCTGATTCATTCACAATATACATTACATTAATAGGAACAGTCTTATAATATTTTATTAAAATCTTAATATACTAAAATTATTTTATCAACTCTATCTAATTTTTTAAACAATACTGCAATTTTTTCTTAATTTATTAATACTAACTTTTTTATTACCAAATAACTATTATAGAGTTATTTTTAACTATTTGTATTAACTAATATTTAGATAATAGTTTAAAGGTTTTTTTTAATCTACACTAGTTAGAATCTAATTTGAAATAGTTAGATATAGTACTTATAGAAAATAGAAAATATAATATTACATTAGGTACCAAATTGTAGCACAAATGTAGTTTAGAAATCTTCAATTTTAGAACTTATAATTTTATATATATTTGGACATTATATTAATAAAATAAAAATAATCAAAAAAATATTTTTAATATATAATCAAACTTAAATTTGGAATATATTGTAATTATAGTTTTCTTAAGTATTCAATATTTTTTTTTTATCAAATTATTTATAATTATTACTATATTTACAAAATATTAAAAATTTTGTTAAAAAAAAACTCTTTCTATAGATCATTTTACCAAAATTAAACAAAAACAAAAAACTTTCTAGCAAAAATACAGCAATAATTACTAAGTAAACTGAACTTAGGCCCTTAATTAAACTTATTCTACATATTAAACTGATCTAAAAAAGGTGTTAACTTTAGAAAAACCTCTTACTAGTAGTCCTAAATAACAACAACACTAAAAACAGTACTGCAGAAAACAACTTACATTCTAGCAAAAACAATTCTAAGAACCTTTACATTTTTACTAACTTAGTATACAGACACAAGATGTTAGCTTCAAAAAATACTAAAAAATAATAGAAAATCTACAAACTAAACTACTACAAACTCTGAACTAAACAACCTTCCAAAGCATCTTTTTTTTTCCCTCTTAGCCTATTTTACAAGCAAACCTATCATTTCAAAGAATTCTTTATCTACAATTTCAACCACCAACTTCTCTATTAAATATGCAAAAAAGATTATTAGTATTAATATAAAAGACCCTGTCAAACTTACTTTTATTGTCACTTTTTTTGTCTCTGACTTTACTGACAAATATCTTTTTACAGTTAATTTTACCAAATCCAGTTGTGTCTCCAACCTTATTACCGTTTCAACACAATAGTTATACAAGTACAAAGAAGCTTCCCAATTAATACTTTCTGATTTTATAATTACTAGAAACAACTCTGTAAATATCAGAGTCAAATTTTCCAAAAGCATATGAAGCTGTGATCTTAACCTAATTATTCAGTTATATGAAAAAGCACAAAAGGCATACAAGATATCTAAACATAATAAAGACCTCTTAATAATACCTTACAATATGATTACAGAACTAGATACAGATGAAAAACTATCACAAACAAGTAACCTTATATAAGAGAATGAACTAACATTTAACCTTATTACAGATACAACAGTAAATAATACACATACTTAGCTTACAGTAGAAACACCAAATAGTACTACACAGGCTAAACACAAGACCCATACTAGAAGAAATAAATGCCTTTCTTCTCATAATATATAACTGCAGGAATTAGCAAATTATTTCTAAAGTAACACAAGCAACAACTGATTAAAACCAAAACAAAAATGACTCAAACTACAACTACTCAATACAGAAGAATTACCTAACCCAAAATCTTCTAACAATATTACCACATTATCACTAATATCTATAATCACAATATTAGATACACAAAATACTACTAAGCCAACTTATAGCCAAATTACACAAAAGTAGCTTAATATATCTTAGTTTCATTACATTAATAACTCTAAATAGGCAGATATTTTGTAAACAAAAATCATTGACAAAATCAATATACCATTTGATCAACAAACCTGAATTCATGAAGCAATAGTTGAGACACTTCTAATACCAATCAGAATTTGTGACTTTATTAATCATAAACTTATTATTATACCAATTCAATTCACATTTCTATTAGCAATATTTCTTAAATTCAAGTATCTTAATACCAGATTCTTTACCATCTTTACTAAAAATTCAAATACTACTTCAGCATACTAGGAAGAATATACTAACCTATGCAATAATGCTTTGGCTGCTTATAAACAAACTAATTAAATTATAATTACAGATGCAACTACTTGCAAAACTATAAATACTATGCTCAAACAAATACTTATATTGCAATGCTTTTCAAACACCAACTTTGCCAACTATACCTACTTTATAATTTATATGACTATTTACTATGCAAGAGGTTTTTTACAAATCCAAAATAAGAATAAACAAACACTTACATTCATTCAAGCTATAATTAATAGTATACTTCAAGAAAAGCTCATATCTTTACCATCAGACCCTAATAAAATTCCTGAACACATTTAAGAAATATTATCATTCACACTTCTAATTACTCAAAGATCATATACAAGGGCTACTGTCAATGCACTAAGAAAAATCTTCAAATATAACAAGCTTACAGATAACTATTTTGTAAGACTTCTAACATTGTTAAAAAGATACCAAAAACTTCTTCCAGAATTAAAAACTTATTTTCCAATTACAAGCAGGCAATCATTACAATATCTCTCATATTTTAGATGCAAACTGGCTAACTACTATATCTTTACTGTAATTCCAAACTCATATTTCAACTTTCATCATCAAAACAACTATTACTTACTACATATTAGGAACTTAATTATAAAGTCAGAGGTTTTTTCTCATTTAACTCATCTATATCCAAAATACTATTAGCTAAGACAGTTGCATAACTAAAAGAGTATTATATATTTAAACTATTTTCTAGTGACTACTTTATCACCAAACCACTTTTGTATAATAACTTAGAGCTTATTCATACCAACTCACAGTACATTAGCATGACAGACATTTGATTTGATTGGTCAAAAAAATGTAAACAAGTAAACAATATGCATATTGTAGATTATTATACAAATAAGATATTTAATATAATTAAATAGTATAATAAGAATAGACAACAATTTTAAGCTTTAAATAAACTTATATAAATATAAATATATATTAATATAAGGTTTATGTAATTTAGCACATATGTGTTGTAACGCACTTATCTGATCAACCAATTAGATTGTAAGATCAGATGTAACATGTAATCAAAAGAAAATATCGATTTTTCTAAAAATTGCTTGTTATTAATAAGCTTGTTAATGAAGTAACAAAGTGATCATTATTGTGAGATTAGACACAAATCATATGCATGTAATGTGCATTCTTTTATGTTTAATGGATTTATTTAATATTTTGTTAATCCAAGATTAGTACT
Organism: Cetraspora pellucida; assembly: GCA_910591915.1. Taxonomy (NCBI): domain Eukaryota; kingdom Fungi; phylum Glomeromycota; class Glomeromycetes; order Diversisporales; family Gigasporaceae; genus Cetraspora; species Cetraspora pellucida. The sequence goes on along the minus strand of CAJVQA010002422.1, from coordinate 14,156 downwards.
AGAATGACATATAAATAGATTTATTTTGGTGATCTATAAATTGTAAATAAGTAGTAATTATTGATTAAGACTAGGAGAATGTTATAAAGTTTGCATAGATATCATGGACAAGAAGAGTTGATAATCAGTTAAGAAGAGTTATTTAAGGATTGATCTTTAGAGAAAAAATTGGTCACTTTTATGTTTACTATTGTACACTCAGTAGTTAGAACTGGCTCTGTTATCCACTTATTTATTTAGTACTAAAAAAAGAATATTATGTTCTTTTATAAGCTTTACAACTTCAAAAGCAATGCAAAGACTTATATTAATAGGTTTTACAACTGCAATAGCAGTGCAAGGACCTAAAATCCAAATTGTAAAAAGCAGATAAGTTTCTTATAGGCTCTGTAGTTATATTAGCAGTGCAAGGATCCAAATTTCAATATTTTAATCAGTCTAAACTGCAAATAGAAGTGCAAAGTTTTACTTTTAGATTCTTTTCTAAGCAAGTGCACTATATTTCTTCCTGTTTCTTAGTTGATTATTAATATAGTTATATGATTTTCATGAAGAGAAATTGTAATCTGATACTTATAATATTTTAGTTATATTTATAGTTAACCTATCCCTATATGTTATTTCTTCATTATATATATATTCATAAAGTTTCTGATTGAAAAATAATAATAATAATTACTTTATACAAATTAAGATAATATAAGAAGTAATTATTTAATTGAATACTATTTTAAACAAATTTTTTCTACTTTGATCTTACTCTTAAAGGTCTTATATCTAAAACCCTAATTGAAACAATTCATAACTACAACATACTTATTAAAATAGTCTTACAAACTATTATCTAAATACTTCTTAATATTAACAGTCAAATTTATAATCAAATATGGAAACCTTATTACATTGACTTTTCTAATTGAAAAAAAATAATAATATTACATCTCTTCTAAACTCTAATAATAATTATACCTTTCAACAAATACAGTAAACTAGATGTCACAAAAGATTACATATAAATTATACATACTTATATCTATATGGAATAACAGATGAATTACATACATGTCCTAATATTTGTCCACCAATTGGACAAACTATTAGAAAAATTAATATATGATCAATAATCTGGATTAATCATAACACATCTTACAATTATATTTTAATATTACAAATCTAAGTGAGCTTTGATCATCATAGTCAGTTTAGGATATAGACAAAACTATCTGAGTTTTAATTCTTACATGTAATTTTTATTTTGTAGCTTACAATCTTAGTATATCTTAGTATATAGTATATTAATATGTACAACTAAAATTACTAATAAATATATAAGTAAGGCCTCACCTTAATACCAAAAAAAAAACAATTAGAGGTATATAACCTAGTAAAGTGATTAAGCTATCAATCTTCAAGTAGCAGGTCTAGAGTTCAAATTCTATAAATGATGAATTTTGGAAAATAGGTTTGTGTTATGATAACTATATTTATTGATCAGTTGAATTAGTGTATCTGTAACTTTTAGTTACATCATCTCAAATATAAGCTTAGGACATCTATACAAAATGTAATATTACATCTACATGAAAAAATATTAATAACTGATATTACATAAGACTTTGGTGCAAACTTATAAAAAGATCACAAGGTGCAAAAAGTAAAAGAAATGAAGAGTTAAAAACCCACTTGAATATCTCAAGTAAGGAGATAGTACAAAACTTTTGAAAATGTTATTAGACTGATAAAAGCCTATAAAACACCTTCAAAGAAATAGACAGATAAACTGAATAGCAAGATGTGTAAATAAGCATATAACCAATTAGGTCACTAAAATCACCAAAAGAAAAAATACTAAGATATACCATATTGGGTTATCTGGATTGAAAGTTCAAAAACTCCTATCAGTTCTAAGTTGTGGTTAGTAGAAAACAATAAAGAAAATATTAAAAAAATAGGTACTGGGATTTTGGATAAATCTTATAAGAGTATAAGCAGTTTAATAGTTAGTCCTAACTGCAAGTAATAGTTTAAACCAAAGCAATATTGAGTAAGCTATAAGTATGAAATACAGAATGTACTGATAAGTTTAGTACAAAATAAATATAACTTAGTGACCATGGCATATCTTTACTAGTTTACTAAAGTCATTGATAGAATGTGATAAATACAGAATCAGAGTATTTAAATAGAAAATCTATAGATGAGTCCTAGATATAATAACTAGTATAAAATCTTTGAGCAGACTACTTAAATTAGATAATAACTAAAGTTGTACAAGTGGCTAGTATACATTCTTTCCATAATTACTTCTGTGCTGTTATATCAACAGATGCTAGCCAACTAATACTACTAATAAAATTTAGGATTATATGTATTCACCTTTACATTTTTTAAAAAAAAGTTATACAATATATACTAATAAAAACTAAGAATATAACTTTATATTAATACTAAAAAAATTTAAATATAAAAATTTTTTATTAAATTTAATTAAATAATTATTAAGAAATTATAAAATTATATATAATTAATTACAATCAGACAATAGTATACAATAATATAGTTTACAAACTTATAATTATCAAAAATTAAATTAATTTATAAATTTAAATAAATTTAATTAGTTTTAATATATTAATAAGTTTTTAATTATTACAGTATTTTGAATATATATTTTTATTATATGAAGTAGATATAAAGTTTTTAATTTATCATATATTTTATATAATCTATATAGCATATATTAAAATATGTATGCATTATTTATAAAAAAATTATATTTAATTTAAAATAAAAATAAACAATACAAATATTTTATATAAAATGCCAAAAAGCAAATAGTAGAATTTCTTGCAATATATTTTTTTTAAATAAATATATTAAAATAGAGTATAATTTAAATTATAAATAGTAATATTTATTTTATAGAAATAATCTAGTTGTTGCTGCAGTAACAATTACTAGATTATAATTAAACAATAAAATCAAAATATACACTAAAGTTAATTATTATTAGAGTCAGAGTTGAAGTTAAATTAAAGTTAGATTAATGCTTAGTTTATAATAAGATTTTACAAAGAATTTTTTTAATTAGAACACAAAAGGTGGTTCTATAAATGAAATTTTAAGCTATTGCAAACTTCTAAAATTTTTAATGCTTTCTTTATTTTTGGGTTATATGAACATTATGCCTAATTCTATAATATAAGTAGCCAATTGCAACCCAGTAACTGTTACTGCTGATAACAAATAGATTCACTTTATTTTATAAATTAGATTAGAGCAAAATTTGTAATTATTATATTTTTTATTATATAAAAGCAAATTTTTACTATTTTGCAATTTAAGTTTTATTGTATTATAATATATTTTAATTTATTATAAATCTAAATATAGTAAATCATATTACTTTATATAAAATTATTTTACAAATATCTTAGTTTATAAACAATTAATTTATTAACAAATTTATTTTAAACTAATTAATTTACAAACAAGTTTATTTTAAAACAATTAATTTACAGACAAATAGTTTATTTTATAGATAGTACTAAATTAAAAAACTTAATATATTAAATAATATTATTTAATATATTATTTAATATAGGATTTAATTAGGAATTGCAACCTCATGATGTGCTTATACATCACATATTAGTTGTTGGCCAATCAAATTTTTATATCAGATGTAATGTAGCACAATTAGGAAAATTCAAACAAATGTTTACTTTGACAAAAGTCACTTATAACTCCAATTTTCATATATGAAACTATCTTTTGTACTCAAACAAAAAAAATTTCTTAAAAATTTTTACTATAAATTCTTTTTGTTTATTGCATCTAATCTTATATAACTTTAACTCTAACTAAACAAATAACTAGTTTATTTTAGTTGTTAAATTATAATTTGTAAATATATGCAATATATAAGCACATTGCAGTATGTGATATATATATTTATTTTTAATATATTATTAGAATAATAATTAATATAATTAACAAATATTTATTATATTTAATTAAATAAAATATTGAATAATATGTTAAATAGAGTATAAATAATACTATTTAATATATCAAATTTTTGATTTTGATTAGTATAATTTATTTTACAAATAATTTATTTTATAGATAATTTATTTTATAAATAATTTATTTTATAGATAATTTATTTTTATAAATAATTTATATATGAATAGCTTATTTTATAAACAATTTTTAACATTAAATAATTCTAGAACTATTAATCTGTTTTGATTATTTAATTACCAAAATAATTGATTTAATAAAAACTAATTACAGATTTTAATATAAATAGATTTTATATTAGTTTAAATAATAATATTAGTCTAATTAGCAATATAAATTCCAATATATATTATAATTTAAAAATTAGATCAATAATTTTGAAACAATCTTTTTTTAAAAAAAAATACTAATAATAAAGCCATGTCTTTAACTTTATTAAAATTCAATTTAAGTTTTTACAAAGAAAAACTTGCTTTTAAATTATATATGAAAAATAAAGACTTAGATCTACAATCTGCAATTTAAACCTACAAGAGTGACCAAGGCTTACCTAGATTTGAGTATTAGTAATAATATATAAAAGAGGAATATGATATTTAATCTATTAGATAGTTCAAAGATAAATTTTAATAATAATTTATAATATTAAAATAGAAGGTAAAGGTAAACTAAAAGAATAACTATAAGTTAAGTTAGTAAAAGGTGCAATTTGAGACTGTGCAGAATGTGAAATACAATATAGGATCTATATTTGTTTATATATTTGTTTGTTTAAATAAAGAATAAATTTAATAGAAAGAGAAATAGCTTTACAATAAGAAATAGAAATATTATGAATAATAGAAATAAGATCAATAGAAACTGAGCCAGATAAAGTAAAAATAAGAGATAGTATATAAGAAAAGTTGTGTAGTTTAAAACTGTCAAGTGTAAGAATTTCTTGATGTAAATTAGAAACAAGATTAGTGTACATATCAAGAGCAGTTGCATTTAAGATACAATTAAAAGAATTAGAAATTAAGTAATAAATTGTTTGAGTAGAAGAACAAAAAGTCTAGTATAATAAAAAACTAGTTTGATTGCATTAATGACAAAGAGGAAAGTAAGAAGAATTATATTTGTAAAAAGTATGAAGAACAAGTAGTTTATCCAAGAGAATTTTAATATAAAAGGTTTTTAAAATAAAAAAATGAAAACTGTAAGCAATGTTAAAAACTTTTTAATTATTATTAATATAAAGCCAAGTAACTTCCTAGTTAATATTGAATGCAATAGTAAACTACTGTTGAAAATGATGTTAAGATGTCCAAGTGTTATAATATGAACTTAACAGATAGTACAGATAAAGTGTCGAATAAGAATCTTAATAGGAAATTAATCAACATATGGAATATAAATAAAGTTGTAAAGATTGTTACTTAAAAATGTTAAAAAGAGTAATATTTAATGACTACAAGCAAGCTAGTCAGCAAGATTATTAAATAGGTCATCTTGATATACAGTAATTTTGTAAAAAAGAAGCTAAATATTGTTTGAATTAATGAAGTTAATAAGAGTTTGCCAAATAAAGAAGTATAGATATAAAAGAGTTTAGATACTAATGAGCAGATATTGTGATATTTGAAGATTACAAATTATGAATTAGTAAAGATCTGAACAGAAAAATTTCTGGAAGCAGTAATAATTGCTAAGAGAATAGCAAGAATTTTAGCTTTAAAAAAGCATGACCAAAGTTTAACTTGTGCTTAAAATGTGTGAATAGTTGCAGAGTTATCAACTTGAACCTAGCCTATGCCTATAAAGCATTGAGAGATACCAAGTTTAATAACAGATCTATTAGTATAAAATGAGATAGTAGTTAGATTGTAATTAGAATTAGCAATAAACAATAAGCTGTTAGTAAGTTGGTCTGACTGAAAGATGCAAGATAATTGTTATAAATTAATTGTTAATAAAGAAAAAGATAGAATATATAAAAGATGTCAAATAGCTACAAAGTATGCAATATCAAAGAAGTTAACATATAGGTTAAGGGTTTTGTCAGAATTAATACAACAAAGTACTTTAGTAACCAAATTTATAAAAATAAAGATAGTGCATTTGTTAGCAATTATATTGGAATTAAGATAGTATCTAGGACATATAATAGTAGTAGAGGAAGAAGTAGAATAAAGGTTAGAAAACTAAAACTAAAATAAACAATGCTAGTAAGTGATAAGAGTAAGCTCTGTAGAACTGTTATGTCTTCTGACCTTGCTGACAATAATTTAATTGTTGAGAACAGTAAGTAACTAAGTTTTGGTATTAGAGTTAAAGTAGCCAGTAGTATAAGAAAAGTAGTTTGATTAAGATAAATTAAAATAATTATATAATGTATATTGATAGAAATGGCTTGTAGTAATGTTCTCAAGAATAGTAAACCATTAAGATATAATACCTTTAGGAAGTTTGTTTAGTCTGAGAAAAATATGTTGCCAATGTAATAAATATAAATTATTATAGGTAATAAGTTGGTTAAAAAAGAGAAGTTTGTGGTGTCTAAATTGTTTTTTAAAAACAAAATATTTAATATAGAAGAAAAAAAGAGATTCAAAAAAGATAGTTCTATTATGTAATGTAAAAGGAATATTATAAGTTGGATTAATTAAGAATGTCTAGCCAATATGTTTAATAAGCTATATAATTTAAAGTTTGTGGTTAAATAGTTGTAACCATTAATAATTGGGTTGGGATGTAAGAAAATATTAGTTGAAAACCAAAGATTTGTTTTATAATTGTTAGATTTGAATGTGAGTAGATATGCCTAATAGGTCAGGATTATTAAGTAATTTAAAAAGATTAGAAATATGATATTGTAGTTAAATGTTTTAAATATGCTTGATATTATAAATTTGTGGATGTAAAAGAGTACTAGAAGGTATTGTATAGCAAAGTTTGGCTTTAAGTTTGACAAGACTAATATGTTAAGTGAAAATTTTATTGCAAATAAATTGGTTAATTATAATATTTTGAAGTTAGTATTCATGAGTAGAGATAATCACTATATTAATAATATAACTAGCATGTGAGTTAGAAATACATTTGATTTTAGTAATTTGGATTAGTTGAGATGATTTAGAAATAAGTAGTTTTGATTGTTTATTGTCTAAAATGAACTAATAATCTAAAATTTTAAAAGATATTTTAGGAAATTGAAGAGAAAAAAGATGGTTATTAGAAGAGATAAGTGTATAATTAGATGGAGAATTATTGGTAACCAGAATGGATTTTTAAGAATTGACTTGAATATTGGTCATAGCATAAAAGGATTCAGCTACAAATAATATATATGATAGTTCAGATTGTGATGAAGCAATCCAAAAAGTATCATCTATATAAGCCAAGGCAGAACATTGTTTTTGTAATGAGTTGAATGTTTGAAGTTTAAGGTTATTAGTCCAAGAGGATTGTAATTTGTAAACAAGAGTGTTTGAGTATATATAAGAGATAAGTAGATTACATTAAATACACAATAATAAAAGAGTAATAGTATTATTTTGGTCAATGCTATTGTGAACTAAATAAAATAAAGTAAAACCAAAATTAGTTATAACTTAGTTGTAACAATTAGCAAGAAGATCAAAAAGAATGTTGATAGTAGATAAGAAGAGTGAGTGATAAAAAAGTGTATATTTAAAAAAAGTAAAGTTAAAAGAGTTATAGGCTTTACTTATATCTTGTGAAAGTAACCAAATATTCTTATGATTGCAAGAAGCATCTTCAATAAGGTTGTTAAGAATATGAATAGAAATTGAGATGCTATTGTTGAAAAGGACAATATAATTAAAAAATGAAAGAATAGAATGAGTTGAAAATACAGAGCTAAGTTGATTGATAAGAATTTTGATATAAAGCTTGCAAATGTGTTCAACAAGACTAATAGGTCAAGTAAGGTTAAGGTCATCATCAAAATTATTTTGTTTAGGAATAGAATAAATGTAACTGTGTTTTTATTGCTTAAGAATTCTATTTTCAAGAAGTCAATAGTTAAAGAGAGCAGTAATAGCAGAAGTGCATTGAGGACTAATATGTTTGAACATTTCATAACTAATGCCTATAGGACCATAGGCTTTGTTATTAGGTAGTTAAGAAAAAGTTTTAAAAAGTTCTTCATTAGTAATAGAGAAGTTGAAGAAATGATACCAAGTTGAATTAATGTGAGGAAGTAGAAGATTGTGTTGTTGCCAGAAATTATCAAAGAGAGTTTGGTTAATAGGTCTATGTGCAGTTCAGTCTTGAAAATGAAATTGAACATTTGTTTAATAATTAGTAGGTCAGTAATAAGCCCTTGAGGCAATTTTATATTAGTAAAATAAATAGGTTGGTAGTAATGATTGAGAATGCTGTTGATAGCCTGAGTAAGATGTGTTATAAAGATAACACATTTTTTGTCAATAGCTTAGTTAATTTGTTGTTAAAGTAAGAGAGAGTTTTCAAAATAGCAGCATAAAAAAGTTGTTTTCAAGTTGAGTAAGCATATTGAAGTTAAGTTTGAATAAAGGTTAAATTGGTAGAGGTAAGTAATTAAAGGTCACATTGTGACTGTTTGTTGATCTGAAAAATGTTTTAATTGATGTAAGAGATATTAGAATATTGAATAAGTTTTTTAACAAGTTTAATAATATAATAAGTTTTTTAAGAGATAGATATAGTAGAGTACTATGAGGTGAGTATTGGTGATTGTAGCTACATTTGTGAGAAACTTTGTTAGAAATAATATGGGTGGCAGTATAAATAATAGAGTATTGAATTTTGTATCAAGTGGTTTCAATACTCTTATGAGTTTTATTATTAGTAGAAGTTTTGTGTAATAGAAGTTGTTGAAATAAGAATTTACAGTTTTCTGTAAACATGCCTTTGTAGTTGAAATTTTGATAGTTAATGCCTATATTTTTGTATAAAGGTTTGCTATAAACATATGAAAATGTTCAGATAGAAAAAAGAATTAGATGATCACTAGAGATAAAAGTTTAACTATTATCAAGACTGTAAAAAAGAAGGAATTATATATTAAATAGGATAGTCTAAATATAGTTGATATGACTACTACTAGTATTATTAGACTAGATAAAGTGTTTGTTGTTAAAGTGAGCTTCAATATTATGCATATTAGAATTATTAAGAAAATTAATAAGTTTATATTTAGAAGAAAAGCAGTAAGTATTGTTCTATATATTGAAGTCAACAAGGATAATAAGATGAATATGAAGTTGAGAAGCTTGTTGAATTCAGTTAATTACTTTATTTTGGGTTTGGTTGTGAGTAGAAATATCAGTTAATGACAGATATACTAAAATAATGCAAAGCTTGATATTATTTTGAAAGAAAATATCAAGTACTATAACACATTCAGAATAAGTATGAATACTGTGAACACAAGATTTAAAATGATTATAAATCATAATAGCAGTGCCTTTTATAGAAATAAGAGAGTTAGACCAATAGTAAGTAAAGAAGTTATTATTACAAAAAAAAGATTAGATTTGTCAGAAATTTTAGTTTCTGTAATACTTGTAATAGATATATCATAATTGAGACAATAAACTTGTTATGCTTCTCTTTTAGTAAGTTCATTAAAGCCTCTAACATTGTATGTAGCAATAGTTAGATTAAGATAATGTAAAGTTGAATTGAATGAAGATAAAAAAAACTTATAATTAAAGGTTGAAAAATTGTTGTCAAAAAATAAATCAAATAGGATAGAAATAGGATTAAAAAAGTTAGACTTAAAAAGAAAATTATAAAATATAGAAAGAAAATATAAGGTGATAATAATATAATTTGGTAAAAAAGTATTATTAGAAAGATATATATAGGTTTTATTATAAGATATATTAATAGAAAATGTGATACTAGATACTGTTTTGTTGTTATTATATTCATTAATATATTGAATTAAAATTTGAATAGTTTGACTATAAGGGAGAAGTAGTAAATTTTAATATAAAAGAAATTTTTTAAAGCATGTATGAAGATTATAGAGAATTAAAAATATTGTAAATAATCTTTTAAAAGTGTCTTTTACAGGATTGATTACCATATACTTAGTTTTCATAGCTGTACAAGATACTATAGTCTGCTCTGTATATTGGGTTTGACTGTTATTATTCTAGTCTTTTACAAAAATAAACTTGTCTACTTGTTTACTTATTTTATTTTTTTTATTAACTATAGTAGTTGTTTCTTTTAATAAGATAGTAGCTGCTTTAATGTTAGTTATAGAAGATAAAGAACTTAAAAAGAAAATTTTAAATAAGTAAGTCAAGGATAGAGACTGATTGGAAATCAAGATTGAATTTTTTTACTAAAATCTTCTTAGCTACTGGATAGGCAGTATCATTAAAATATTTGACAATTTGTAAATAAGTAGATTTTTGATTTTTGATAATATCAAAGTAGGTAATAATTTGGATAAGGAATTTAGTATCAATAAAATTTTTGTTAATAAATTAATTGCCTTTTTCTTGAAGAGAAACTGTATGTTGCAATTTTCTACTGCAGTTTAATAATATAATAAAAGATAATAGTAAAAGTAGTAATTGTAACATTTAGGATTCATTTTATTTTGTTTTGTTTATAGACAAAGTCTTCAGCTTGGTTAGCCAACTTGTCCAAGGCTTTGATAAGAATAAGTTGGTTAAATAAGACAACATGTTCTTTGTTTTTGTAAAATAGTATAATATTAAGAGTTTGATAAATCCATGTTTTATCTTCTTTAGATAGAAATAATAAATGAAATTTGCTTAGTATGTCATTAAAGAGTTTAGTACTGTTATAGAATTTTTATCATTGAGATATTAACATGTTTTGTTGTTACAAATGAGGCAATAAAAATTTGTAATACAAGATGCTTCCTTATATTGCTTATAAAATGAGTTAGGTTTTTGAATATATAAGATTCAGGAAGGTGCTTAGAGAGTTGAAGGATAAATTGCTAACAGAATTGAATTTGAAGAGAAGTTTTGACTTTTTCTTTGTCAATAGTAGAAGAAAATTGTTGAATATAAGGAGGGTAGTAGGTTCAAACTAAGAATTAAAATGCTCAAGAAATTTTTAAGAGAGGGAATGCAGAATCTTTTGAAAAACAGTATTTTAGAAATATTAAAAAAGAGCTTAATGTTGAATCTAGTATCTAATTAAATAATAAAGTATTTTTGATCAAGATCAATAGTTTGAATAAAAGATTTAATTTTGAATCTTTAGGTCTAAGCTTTAAATTTTTAGCAAATTTTTGATAATTAATTAATTGATAATTATTAGATAAAAAGAGATGAAATCATGCAACATTAAGGCAGAGTTAAAGACAATTGTGAACAGAATATAGAGAAATAGTAACTAGTAAGATAAAGATTTCAAGATAGTTGAATTTAGTAAAGAGAATAGTTATAAATTTAAAAAATAAAATTTTGAGAATAGATTCAAATAGGTTGAATAAAATAATAACACTTTTGTTAATATTAGGATTATTACTATAAATGAGATCAGTCAAGAATTCTGGTCATTATCTAGTTATGATACAAATAATATAGTAGAATAAGACTTTAAGTGTGAGTTAAGTAGAGATAGCTGATTTAATTTCTTTACCAGATTAAAAATCATAAAAAAATTTTTTGAGAAAAGTAAAGAATTAAAAAGAAAATAAAATTTGTAATTTTTTATTAAGTTGCATTTCTTTAGTAATTGAAAAATTTATAAGTCAGTCATATATAGAATTAAATTTTGATTTAAGTACATTAAAATAGATTTGAAAAGATTGATTAGTATTGTTAGAGTTATTAAGATTTAAGTTAATATTATCAGAGATGTTAATAATTAGTAGCAAATTAGAGATAAGATTAGTATTAGTAGTTGTAACAAAAAAAGAATTAGCAAGATTAGAAATAGTAAAATAAGTTTGGTTTAAGAAGTTAGTATTGGAGTTGATAATTTAATTAGATTCTAGTAAGATGTTTTAAAAAGTTTGAATAAAATTTTTTTAGTTTAAGATATACTAGCTTTATACTAAGATGAGGCAGTCAAGTATGTAGAGTGGTAAACTTCATTATTATTAGTAACATATTTTTTGATAGGATAATAATGCATATTTCTCTTAATACAACCAATTAAAACAAAGTATTTTGAACCGATATGATAGTGTATATCAGATATAGGAAATGGAAGAACACTGTTAGTAGAAGAAAAGATATTAGATATAAGATCTTGGCTTGTTTTGTTAAGTTTTTTAGAGTTACTATTGATATGAGCAGTAGTAAAATCAGTAGCTTGAATGTGGTTGGTATTAGTAGGTAAGATGAATTTAGTGTAATATTTGTCATAAAGTCAAGTAATTACAGAGGTAAAGAAGAGAGCTTGAAAAAATATATGATCTTATATAATCTAAGATTTTTTATTAAATAAAAAGTTAATTAGATTTTAAAAAGAATTGTGCAAGCATTGTTGTTATTTTTTTCTTTATAAAAAGTGATTCCAAAACTGTTAGAGAAATTTTAGTAGAAGTAATCAAGATTTACAATATTAGGTTCTTGATAAATTAAGGTATGCTTTTGCAATATTGACAGGTTAAGTAAAAAGAAGCAAAAAGAGAATTAAAATTTAGAGAATTTTTCTAAATAACAAATATGATTATAAGTGTTGATTTTGTAAGAAAAATAATTAAAAACAAGGGTTGTATCATAGAAATATCATTGGAGTAATACTAAAATGTAACAGAAGTAGTTAGGTTACTATTATTACTTGGATATTGAACACAAATATGATTTGTAATACAAATTACTATGTAGTATTAGTAAGAATCAAATATAGTAATAATAAATTGTGTTGAATGAATATCTATAAATAGATTGGTCACAAGATGTTGATATAAATTAATAAAATATGAATTTGAAATAATTATATAGTTATATGAAAAATATGTAAGAGAAAAAAATAATGAGTAAAATAAAAGGAACTCTTTCTGTAAATCCATTGCACAAAAATTAATTAAAAAATTTATTCTTCAAAAAACGCTTATAACTATTTATTTTACTAAGACACCTGTCTTGGGCTTCTAAGTAAACTTGTTCAGCTCAAAATTTTACGTCTAGCCTGTAAATATCAAGCTTCTATACTTCAAACTCATTGAGACAACTGTACTGATGGCCTTTGGCCTACAGTTAACAACTTTTAATCATCTTGCAGTTTCTACTGCTTTAACCTGCTTTATACTCTTAAGTAAAGTTGTAGTATACATTTACCTGGTCAAAACAAGCTCTAAACGAAGATTTTTGACCTAATATTGACCAAACTACAATTAAAGTCAACTTTTATTCTCTTGTAAAACTTCTTTTTTACCTTTTGTCCTTACTCTGTTCCCTTTTCCCCTTACACGGTTTTCGTGTAACCATATTATCACTTCCCAATCCATACCTTATTAATTTACACCAACACTTTGTAACCAACTTATTAATAGAAACTCATTCATACAATCAATATTTTCATATTTAGTCCTTATTAATATTACACAATAATTTGTACTGCAAATCCTACTTGTGTTCAGTACTCGAGTTACGTTAGTGACTCTATCCATCTCTGTTACACTTTTGTGTCATTCCAATGACATCCTTAAACTATAATCTTTGCATTTAGTTATAACCCTTGTAAAATTAATTTTTACAACTATACTTTATACTTAGAAAATATATCTAAGTCTAAAAAAAAATCTCTATCTAACTTATTAGTACTTAACAATATCTACCTTAAGTCAACAAGAGCCCAATATAGCAGACCTTGATTACTTCTACCAAAATTTTTCCAACAGTTTTGGAATTGCTCTCTATGAAGAAGATAACAACAACAAGGCCTGCCCAATCCCTTCCAAAGTCCAACCCATCTCTTGCTTAACAAAAAATCTTAGATCTAACAAGATTACACATTTCTTTAAAGCTCCTACTTCTATTTCTTTAATTACTTGCCTCTGTGGCAAATATCATACCAAATTCATCTCAACCTCAAATACCAATTATACTCAAGCTATCGAATTTACAACTGCTCATATCAATAGTAACTCTAAAAAAATTAACAAAACAACTCAAGAACTTATGACTAACCTCTCT
>CAJVQA010002421.1:0-21992 GCA_910591915.1 Cetraspora pellucida | reverse complement strand
TGTTGCTTTATTGCTATAAATTAGTAGTATAAAATTTATTTGATAAATATCGATATATATCAGATTTTTTATATAATTGATTAATAGCGATTTTCTGTTATAACAACTATATATCGATGTTTATCTCAATCGATATAACCCAATGGAGGGATTATTATCGATATATATCCATATATATAATAATCGATATATATCAGCCTATAATTTTTGCTGATGTAACAAAAAGATCTTCTGTACTATACTGCTAGATAATAAGCATTGTTACAGTTAGAATAATAATACAAAAAAAGATAATGTTAAACCTAGATAGTTTTTAATAAAAGATAGCAACAGGATTGTTTGACCTTAAAATAAAATAGTTAGAGATATACAAATACTAATTAGATAAGTCAAAAAGTTTAAATAGAATACCTACAAGTAGAAGTCAGATATTGCAGATAATAGGTAACCCTAAAGCAGAACTCTTAAATAAACATAACTAAATTTGTATATATACTAGTTGTATTCTTATAAACTATATATATACTTAAAATATTACTAATTAATAAAATTTTTAATTTGGCTAAATAATTAACTACTTATTAAAAAATAAAAAAAAAGCTTATTCAGAAAAACTCTAGCAAAGAAGTAATACAAATCTTCAAAAGTAATACTATAAAGACTAGATTTAAAAATTAAATACAAATATAGAAAAACTAAACAAACAAAAACCTCTGAATAAAAAATATTTTTAACCAGACTGCTAAAATCAAACTGTAGAAAAAGAATATTAGACCAACTTAATATATCAAAAAACAGATTATAATTCTATAACTTATCTGAATTAGAAGTTTAAAGACAAAGCAAAATATACCAAAGTACTAAAATATGTTGTAAAGTAAGTACTAAAGTTTAAATAAATTTTACAAAAACATAGTCTTGTTAATAATTTATAGAATAAGTAGGTTAATTAAAAGAAAGATGCTTTAAAGCTTACAGTCAGATATTTTGTTCTAAAATATATAATATCTAACAAATATACAGAAAAAAAGACTTAAAGTTAAGTTAAATGCCACTTAGTTGTACAGAAACCAGATTACTATTGCTTAATATAGTATAAAAAGTAAAGTATTTAAATAAGTAATCTTTTAGTAGATTATAAGTATGATAACTAGTATAGAACCTATAGGCAAACTACTTAAATAAATAACTAAAAGTTGTATATATAACTAGTTGCATACTTATTTTGTATAAGTTATATATAATATATAATTAAAAATACAATAAAGGCAATATACTACAATGGATCAAATACCAAACTAATCTCTCATATATAATTACTAACAACCAAATCTAGGTGAGCCTTGGCTATTCTTGTTGGTTTAGGTTATAGATAAACTAGTCTAAGCTTCTACTCTTTTTATAATAGTTTTAATAGTAAATTTATACTTTATGTAAAAATTTCAAATAAATATTCAATAAAGATATAGGCATGGCCTCACCATTAATATTAAAAAAAAATAAAAATAAAGGCAATATATTACTATAGATATTAATCTTAGTGAAAATAAAAAAAAATAAAAAATAAATAATATAATAGTTTAAAATTTAACTATAATAGATAAATAATTTTATTTATAATTTTTTTATTAATTAATTAAAAAATAAAAAAGTTTTATTAATAATATATATCAATTTTAAATAAAAATTTTAAAATAACAAAAAACTATATAAAAATAATTTATATATATTAGTTAACTAAAGTAATATAATTTGCAGATCATTATATATAAGCAAATAAAAGACTATATATATTTTATTCTTATGAATTTTGTAATATTTTTTTATTTTTTACTTTTTTGATATCAAAAGAATCCAAATATAAGTCAAAAAAAATTTTTTATAAAAATATTATATAAATAAATGACTAAAAAAGAGAAAGAAATAATTCTTACTTATATTAGTACAATGAATGCTAAATAAGTTATTTACAAGATTAAATATGATCTAACAACAGTTTAAAAGTTTTTAAAAAAATATAAAAAAACTAAAAAATTAAAAATTAATTTTAATTTAGATATCTTTTTGATTTAAAGAAATAAAAAAAACTATTATAATAAAAAAAGCATTGAAAGAAAAACATGTAACTTTATTCAAATTATCAAAGATTTAAAGTTTCAATGCAATATGCAAACTATAACTAGAATCTTATATAATGTTAGGTTTTGTTTTTATATTATTGTTTTGAAAACTTTTTTATCAAATAGTATTATATTAGAATATATAAAATAGTATAATTAAAATATAAACAAAAATGCTTACTATTGAAACTATACATTTTTTAGATAAAATAAGTATAGAAATAAATAAATAATTTTACCAAATTTGAGTATGTTATTGTGTAGATAAAAAATACAAACATAAATATTTGCAATTAAATTTTAGAAATAAGAATGTCTTAGTAATAATTTAATCATATTTTATTAATGATATTAAAAAATCTATAATTTTTTAATAATTATAAAGATTCTAAGCAAAAAATTAATAAAAATATTTATACTAAGATTCTAAATAATTATCTTATAAAAGGTATAATAATCTAGTAAAATAAATAGATTGTTAACTTTTAAGTAACAGGTCTAATGTTCAAATACTATAGATAATAAATTTTAAAAATTATATTTGTATTATAATAACTGTCTTGTGATTAATTAAATTAATATATTTGTAACTTTTAGTTATATCATTTCAAATAAAAACTCAAAGCATTTATATGAAATATAATGTTACAAATATATAGAAAAATGTTAAATAAACTTTACAAATATATAGTAATTTAATAGTTAACCTTAACTGCAAATACTAGTCTAGACTAAAACAATATCAAATCAACTATAAGTATGAAATACAGAAGGTTTTGATGAGTTTAATACAAAGTTAAAGATTCTTTACATGAATAAATTACTTTAAAGACTTTATAACCATGATATATTTTCACTAGTATCAACCAAGATTATTAGTAAGATAAATAGATGATGAATACAGAAACTAAAATGTTTAAATAAAGAATCTGCAAGTAAATTCTAGATATGACAACTAGTATAAAACTATCAGGTGAACTACTTAAATTAGACAATGACTAAAATTATATAAGTGACTAGTTGTACACTCTTTCTATAGTTATCCTGTAATTGTACAAACTGCTATTAACCAAAACATACTATTAATAAAATCTTAAATCACACGTACTCATATTAACATTAAAAAAAAAAAAATCTATCTCATATTATTTATAATTACAATTCATTTGTTAAACAGCCTCTATCTAATTTTTCAACATGAAAATGTTCTGGTTCATAAGATGCCAGATTAACTTAATTCAAAAAACATCAATTATATGAATTGCCTTCAAATGATCCTCTAATTTTAATCCTATAGAAAACATTTGAAAGATTATGAAGGACAAAAACGGCCTTACAAAAGCATGGTCAAGTTTGGATACGTCGGTTCTTCGTGTAGTTGCAGACTCAATGACACGAATAATCGACACTATCGCAAGTGTAGGAGGTCGCTCAGTAAAGTATTAAATAAATATAAATAAAAAATTGATATATATGCGGCCAAAATTAAATAAATAAAAATTTTATTTTTTGATCAAAAATCGGGCGTTACTTTTGTTGGCTACTTACCCTCTACCCTTTAACTCCCAACCGTTAAAGTTACTTTGCACTAATAAAATTCGGGCACAAGTCAACATGCTTTTTTTATTTGATTGTATAATTTAATAAACGAATAATTATGTTATATCGAAGTAAAATTTGCAATTCGTAGTATTTTAATAAAGTTTTATTATAAGCAAACCTTGATAAATTTTAATTCCCTCCCGCTACCTTATATTATAGTTTAACTTTATAATATCAAAGTCTTTTATCGACCAGTAGTACTTATAGCCCAAAATTGGCTTTTAATTTCGAAATAACGCACATGCGTGTATTCAAAATAACGCGCAGATGAGCGTTATTATGCAATTATATGGTAATAGTTTTCTTCTCACTGCGAGACACTAAAATATACGAACTAGACTCAAGATTACTCTTATCAGTGCATTTAAACGCACATTTAGGCTTGTTACCTCATGGATCCGGATTCTACGGATCTTTAAATCATAAATCCGAACTCGAGTCGTCAGTGGATTCTGATCAAATCCAAATGGAACATTTTTATTACAATTTTTGTATATATAATAATTTTACTATATAATGTGCTAGAAGCCTATACTACGTAGACAATAATAATAGTATAACTTTAAACGCTTCGACTTTTTACAGAAGCAATATTTTTAAAAAATAGTTGACAATCTTTTAGAGATTATTATGAAAAATAAAGCTACTGGTCAGATTTTTAAGATATTGCTTTTATAAAAAGTTATAGCACTTTAATCATTTAAAACCGAATGTATATAAACTAATAGTAATCTGAAAACGTATCAACTTTTAGGTTTTTCAAAAAGATATTTTGCAAATTTATAAAACTAATATTGCTTTATAAAGTTACCGGCCAGTTTTCTAAAAAAAAAACTTCTTGTATAAAAGTTATAGTGATTTAAAAATCGAAACGTGGATAGTGTAGGCTTCTGGTACCATATAATATTTAACAGGCCTACCGAATAATTGATTGTGCGGGCAATTAATTGCAATATTTTGAACTCAATTAATTGATTGATGGCGCAGTCACAATGAGTCAATTAATTGCAATTTTTGGTGTGATGAATTATTTACGTGACGAATAAGAGTTCACTAATACGTTTAATTAGTAAATCATTATTTGTCACATATAATGATTCATCGCAACTATGTAATTAATTGCAATTAATTGCAATTATTTCGTCACTAATTGGGTTTCAATTAATTTCATGATAATTTTAATTGATTTTAATTGTATGACGTATAACAAAAATTAATTTTAATTAATTTTTCGGTAGGCCTGTCTAAAACACCTTATTTAATCACGAAATAAGACAATTAACCATGATACGTTATGACGATATATTTGGACCTTTATTTGTAACAATTTTCAAATATCAGGCCTCTATCTGTAATTATTTTCATTTTGGGCCCATACTGTATTTGTAATTATTGTCGTTTTTGAGCCCTTATTTGTAAATTCACCTAAATTTAAACCAAGCATATAAAATGAATCTATATAATTAAAGTTTATCTGCTGTAAATAATCTTTATACAAGTAGAAAAATAATATTGTCTATTTAATAATACTATGACCCTATATTTAATAAAGTAAATGTGCGTAACAAAATGTTAAAACTAATTCAAAAAACTTTTCACAAATAAATTAACAAATGTATTTAATTAATAAGTGATTACTTATCATAAAATAGATTTCCTTGATTTGCTTCATTACATTTATAATATACCATTCATTCACAAATATATTTTGGAGAAAGTTCTTGTGCCGACACACTAAGAAGTTGCAAACCTGAGAATAATCAAATGAAAGTATATAAAATAATTATCGCATTCAAGGGTATGGTACAACTTCGTTTATGGAGATGATAAATCATAGGAAGAAATTCGTCTGATTGGCTAATTTCTATGTTATCGTTTTTTTAAAAATATGATATTTTATTTAGTGTTGGCGTTAAGCTTGTGGATGAAATTATAATAAAATTTTCAAAAGAATTGTTTTTGTTGGTCAATTTCTGCATGGAAGGTGTCACAATTGCTAATTGGCTGAATATTATGCACATTACATAATATTACAGGTTGTTTTGATTTTCAGCTTAAATATGTAGGTTTTAAAAAACAAAACAATAAAAATTATTTACTATCGTATAAAAAGGAACGCGTAATATACCTTTACATTATGAAATTCAAGATATTTCAACAAAAACAAAATAACTGAATTTTTTTTTTGTTTTTCAATAAATAACTGTTAAATTTTTGGTTTTTTAGAAAATTGGCACAAGTTAACGATTCCTAGCCTCATAAGTTTCCTTGTCTACCGAAAAGAAAGCACGGTCCCTTCAAAAAGAAAGAGAGCACTTTCGTTATAAGGCAGAACTAGAACGAATCTTGGCCCATTATTAATTCTTTAGTGGAATTTATAAAAAAATGAACAAAGCGCTGAAAATTATTTAGTACGTAACAGCAAGACATACTGGTGACTATTGTTGCAAGTTTCAACCCGGGATAAGAAAAGCTTTGAATTCCCTCTATATCCCTCTCTTTGAATCTTACTTTAATAGAATTAGATATCTAAGGAGACCATAGCAAACATCGTGTCTACTGGCACATTAACGACTACTATTGCAAGTTTTGTGGTAGGAAAGGTTTCGACTCCGTCGTTAAGTACATGATCTATCGATAATGTGGTTGTTTGTGTTCCCTCCCATAAAGTTAGAAATCTCTCTTTAGCAGCAATTAGATATCTAAGGAGACCATAGCAAACATCGTGTCTGCTGGCACATTAGCGACTACTATTGCAAGTCTTGTAGTAGGAAAGGTTTCGACTCCGTCGTTAAGTACATATCTATCGATAATGTGGTTGTTTGTGTTCCCTCCTATAAAGTTCGAAATCTCTCTTTGACAGAATTAGATATCTAAGGAGACCATAGCGAACATCGTGTTTATAGACACATCAACGACTACTATCGTGAGATGGGAAAGGTTTCGACTCCGTCGTTGAGTATATAATCAATTGATTATATAGTTGTTCGTGTTCCCTCCAATAAGTTCGAAATTTTACTTTAGTACCTAGGAGCCTATAGCGAACATCGTGTTCTTGAACACATCAATGACTACTATTGTGGGGTTTAACCCACTATAGGAAAGGTTTCGACTCCGTCGTTGAGTACAAAATCTATTTGATTATGTAGTTGTTTGTGTTCCCTCCTTCTAAAGTTTAAGATCTTACTTTAGCCAAAAATTAGATATCTAGGAGACCATAGCAAACATCGTGTTTATAAACACATCAATGACTACTATTGCGAGTTTTTAACTCTAAATAGGAAAGGTTTCGACTCCGTCATTGAGTATATAATTTATTGTTATATAGTTGTTTGTGTTCCCTCCCGTAAAGTTTGAAATCTTACTTTATAAAGTTCAACTATTATGGTACGATTCATGGTAGTGAAAGATTTCGACTTTATCATTATTATGCATTTGTTCGAAATCCTAGATATCAGAGGTGCCATAGCTACCATCATTATGTCTATTCTCGTCTTATAAAATAAAACATTTTTGTTTTGTTGCGTTCTATACTGACATTTATTTATATTATATCAAGCTTGAAGTGAATTCTAATTGTGTAAGAACTTTTTGGAACACGTATATAACAGAGAGTGAATCAAAGGTATGTCTAATTGCATATGGGCTGTCGTCAATTGAAAATGAGCGAACTGACATATAGTTGGTAGTAGAATAATTTGGCAATTTGCCGTAATGCCGTAATACGTTACAGCATTACATCATATAAATATTTGCGGCAATTAAATTCTACCACATGGTAAAAATGCCGTAATTCAGTAATTTACCAACTATAGATTTACATTTTAAATAAATTACAGTTAACTGCTCATATCTCAAAAAATTGTAGTTATTTCAATAATACATCAATCTAACTATAAAAATACATTTTATTCATTTGATATTTTTATTTAGACTAATGCTCATAAAAAATCAGCGTTGGCACAAGAAATAATCAACAACAATAACAATTAATTGCGGCTAGGGTTAAAAATTACTTTTTACAAACTTACAATACATGTAATTTTACGTAAGTTCAGTAACATGGATTTCATGTAAATTTTACACGTGATATATAGTACCGGCACTATGAAAAACTCAGCTAGAATTATTGAACTACAGTAGATTCTGCATAAAGTTCACTGACCAGATCGACGTACATATGATCCAACCAATAATATGAGCATGTGATCACGTTTCTTACAAATTACATGAAAACCATGTTACTGAAAACTTATGCAATAATTTCACAAAATTACGTAAAATTACGGTAATTTGACAACCCTAATTACGGCATCAGAGGCAACAAGAACATTGATAAATTAAGTGATGACACTGTGAGTGATAATTTTGACAGCTGTAGGGTCCATGCTTTTAAGAGTGCAGAGATAGTGTTGAGCCGGAGACTTATCAAACTAATAATTTCGAAGACCTTGGTAAAAATAAGATGATGATACCTATCCTTTGTAAAAGAAAACTGGATGTAATTACTGTTGATACAAGTGTCTATCCATTAATCGAGCCTTATAGTAAGCTAATATTTAGCTTACAGGAGCATCATGTAGAGGAGGATTCACAGGGGGGCGGTATTAATTGAAATTTTAAAATGGTCAGTTGTTGATCGAGATATTTTCATTGAAGTCGGTTGGAAATGTAATCGAACGGACAAAATTTCAATATCACGAATCAAATTTGATCTAGTAGCAGCTATTCTGCAACATAGAGATCAAAAACTTCAATTTTTTGCAATGTCACTTAAAGCATTAAAAGACAAGAAAAAACTTGGCAACAATGATATTGGCTGGTTGACATTTCCTAGTTTATTAGAGATCTTTTTAGATAGAAATTTAATTATTATAATCACGGCGTTCTCACTGTTGTGCAGCTATATTAGCAGTTTCTTTATATAAGCCAACACCATCTTGTGGTCTTGGAAGTCTACCTTCTGAAAATCATAAAAATTGAGCTATGGTCCAAGATCTTATCCATAGCTATTTCCTTTCATCATTCAAAGTTTCTTCCTGTATGGGAACTACAGCATTTAATAGCTGGAAATGCTGGTTGTGGTTCATTTCGTCCGGATTTTTCTGTGATTGTAACTAAATCAGAATGATTCCAAATTTGCATTTTTTTTAGTAGATTTGAACGAGATGATAATATTGTAGCTGTTGCAGAAGCCATTCACGAGTTTAATCGTTACATAATCCATCGGAAGATGAGGTCAATCAAGTTCGATTCAATATTGGATTAGTAAATGCAGCTACAGTTCATCTTAGTGTGCTTGAACCCATATATAATGAGAACGACAAAGTCTAATTTATACTAGTGTCATAGGCGGATTTCTGCAACTCATTTGCTCCACAATCCAAATTCTCTTGCAACCAACGATAGGTAACCTTTTCGAAAGAGGAGGGTGTTAGATATGGCTGGTGGGTGATTAAGGCTTTCGGTTACTTTGGTTCAACGAATACAAGTAGGGTAAGCACGTGAACAAGACTTGCACGAACGACGATGTTTATTGGGGTTTACAGGATTTATACCGGGTATAGTGTTAGGGTTTTATTATGGACGATTACAATGTATTGGAACTTGTTCATTACTAAAGCAAACGAGACATATCGTCCCTTAAGGCCATTTCGGCCTTTATTTATAATACTGAATTCGTCGCTCACAAATGCGACTTACAGTATCTATTAAAACTAATTAAACTATTTACACGTATTTTATTTAATATCCGTTATTTCCTTCCTTTATTCCTTATCTACCCCTTCGGATCCGAAATACCGTTTCCGATCTTAAATGTAACTTATTACACTTATTACATTTATTGCACTTATTGTACTTATTGCATTTCGTGCATTTTTCACGTGATTGGTCACGATATTCGGTATCACAATTTCACATAATTAATAAACTAGGATTAAATGACTTTTTTATTGTTTGTTTGTGAGAATTTCAAGATCACGGGGGATTATTATTACTAATCTATATATTTGCTATAAATTCGGCTTGTCTCAAGTAATCTCAGATATCAATTATCAGATGAGATAAACTATCTGTAAAATAAATTGTATATAAATAAGGTGTTTCGAAGTGATCCTATATATTAAACGTACTGTACATGCGTTAGTGATGGGCGATTACTTATCGATTGGTTTAGTATTAATAGCAATTACTTATGCGAATCGATAACAAATGTTAACTAATCTTACATTTGTATGATAAGGAATTGATCTAAGATATGTATTTCTAATAATTATTGTATACAAATATCGAGAGCTTTAAATTCCAATAACCCTATGCGTTGATGATAGTCACGCTAGGGTTATTATCGCGAGGATCACCTGGTTTGACCATCTGTACCTGTGCAGCAGTAATTATTGAAATGCATGTGGGCTGAGATTGCAGATCCGTAGTGCTTCCTTACTTCGCTTGTTCGCCTGTTCTCTTTACTTCGTGTTAGGCCCTACGCCCCCTCCCTTACCCATATTGCACCTAGCACCATGCTCGTTGTCATGTTTGACAAGTGGAATGCGCCGCACCGTAGCGTGGGCTCGCACTTGCCACATTAGTAAGTAAAATAAAATACGCCACAGCCCGTTGTCATAGGTAGCAATTAGAATGAACCGCGCCGTAACGTGGGCTCGTACTTGCTACCATAGTAAAGTAAAATACTCCACAGCTCGTTGCTACGTGTAGCTAGTAGGATGCGCCGCACCATAGCATGGGCTTGTATTTGCTACCTTTAGTAAATGCGCCACAATGTTGCGCAGACCTATACCTTCGATCCTCGCATGTACTTCGTCACGTGATCGCGTTCACGCGACCATTGAATAGACTGAAATCGTGGAGACACGAATAGGGTAGAAGAGAAGGTGGCTGAGTGACTCCAATCATGTATCTTCATAAAAGTTAATAAAGCGATCCGAGCGAGAAGAAGTTATTATTACTTATTTGCCAAAAATTTTTAGTAGTATTTATTAATATTAACGTTAAATAATCGTATGTAATTAATTTAGCCCATCTCTAACGTACGTGGAGTACTACAAAAATGATTCAATAGGCAATTTCAAATATGCGAAGTGCCGGCTCAAAGGATACACAAAACACAAACTAGCAAATCAAAATATATCGACAGAAATTCAAAGTTTGTACTTCATGTATACATGTTGGCGCATGCACATGAAAGTGGTACATACATGCGTATTGAAATCATCTATTTTAGAGAAGCACAACCTCAAATATCTGAAGTTACATTTGCCAACTTTGGGCAAGAAATGTATATTTGTGGTTACAATAAGTATTATATAGAAAGAAACCTGAAAATCTGTGAAAACCTTTGTTGATGTGCATATAAGATTCCACATATAATATATAGTGATTTTTACCATCGTTTATAGATACGTACGTAAAATTTTGTACGTACTGTACAGTATATACATAACAATTTACAACATTTTAATATAATCATACTCTTGATAATGTCAAATATTAGGCCAGATCCTTTAAGCAACTCTACAACAGCTTTTAACACAAGTGCAGCAGCTTTTAACACCATTACTGATATAGTGAATATATATATTCCTTTAATCGGTGCAGTGAAATTTCTAGTCGGTGAAATTTATCAAATTTATGAAAATGCAGAATGTAATAAAGAAATTTGTTTAATTATGACTAATCGTGTAAAGGCTGCAGAATGTTCTATGGATATGATAGTAAGAAATATGAATGATGCAGAAGGAGACTTTCGCAAAAGATCATATTATGTAGCTTTTAAAAGATTTGAAAATATTTTGATAAATATCAAAGATTTTACTAAGGATGTATCAAAGCTTAAAGGTTATAAAAGGTTTATGAATGCAAAAGATGTTAAATTAAAATATGAAAAATTAACGGATGAATTTGAAGATTGTATGAAAGATCTACACTTTGCCATCGATGCTTATAATGCAATTAACAGAGAAAAGGATGCTCAAAAAGTTGATAAAGCGCTAGAAGAAGTTAATCAAGTAAGTATAATAATTTGAGAATATCATAACCTTATGCCTGATTTAAAATTTTTATTTTTATTTTTTACTATGATTAATTTAGCTTTTAAGCAAACTTGGTGATGATGTTCAAGCAATAGCTCAAGATGTTAGCTTTATAAAAGCTCAAATTACTAATCAAGAAGTTCATGCTAACAAGATTAAAGAAAGTGATTTAGATAATCCGCCAGTTTCAAAAGTTGATAAAGTACGTGGCAGTGTCGTTAAGAAGATTTATAGAACGTTAGGCGTTGAAGTTGCGTGTAAACCTGAATCCAAATATCAGGAAACTGAATTGGCAATCCTTGGTTTGTTAGGTCAATCACCACATATTCTCCGTTTTTATGGTCTCACAACTCTCGATAACCGTCAAACTATGGTTACTGCATGGGCTGAGTATGGAAATTTAAGAGAACTTTATAATAAATATGATATTCCCTGGACTAGAAAAATACAAGTTATTAGAGATATATGTCGTGGTATTTCATTTTTACGTACAGTAAATATCTTTCATCATGATCTTAGATGTGAAAATATTTTTGTAAGTATAATTTAATGGAATAATTTTAAGTTCATGTTGATGATGCCTAAGCTAAAATTTAGGTCTATTTTAATTGAAAATTTTTGGAGCTATGTTTGAATTCAAAGTTTTTTTTTGATAAATGAATTTTAAAAAACTTAATATTTTCCAATGTACCAAAATTTTTGGCATTAGAATTAACCGAAATATTTATTATGTTTAAAATGACAATTACTAATATCACATTAAATTATAGGTACTTAGTAACTTGAACATAAAAATTGGAAACTTCAAATGTGCACGCAAAGCAGATGCTGATCATTCTACTAACCTTAAAGATTTATATACAAACATTATAAGTTGGATGGCACCTGAACTAATGGAAAAATATAAAGATTTAAATAAACGTGGAAACGATAAAGTATATACATTTAATTGTGAAATGTTCAGGTATTTATTATTTAATCCTATAATTATTTTGAGTTATATTCTCTTAAATTCTTTTTTATTTTCTTTAAAATTTTACAAATTTAGTTTCGGAATGCTTATGTGGGAACTTAGTTATGAAAAAATGCCTTATTGTGGTTGGAAAATGCCACAAATGATAGAACATGTTTTGAGTGGTAAAAGGGAAGATGTTTCTGAAGGAAAGTTTCAATGTCCTAATGATAAACAAATTCAATTAGAATTTATTAATATAATTAGTAAAGGTAACTTCAATTTTCCAGGCATTAGATGCATGCGAAGCATCTAATAATTAGTTATACCCTATATTTTTATTTTTTATGCTAATTTTTAATTTTCTGCCTAATTGGTAAATAGCATGGATTCATAGTCCAAATTTACGAATATCTATTACGGAACTAAGCAATAAACTCGAAGAATTAGCTGATAAATACCCAATTCCTCTTAATGCGCCATTACTTTTAGATGATAAAGTATTAGATTTCGATGGGAAGAAAAATCAAGCTTCTACAGAATCTTTGTTTCCAGATTTTGATGATCCTGATATTATTGAAGAAGATGATATCATAGTGCCTCTTGAATATGGAATAAAAATGCATCGTAATGGCGACCACAATGGTGCTTGGAAAAGTTTCGAACAAAATTCTGTTCTTCCGTTAGCAAAATTCTGGCAAGGATATTATTATTCCAACGGATATGTTGTAGTGAAGGACCTAGATAAGGCAAGACAACTTTTCAAAGAAGCTGCTGACGATAATCATCCTGAATCACAATATCGATATGCAGTTATGCTACTTTCTAAAAAAGAAGATAATGAAGATGCAAAAGTTAAAAATCGCAGGGAAATCTTACATTATTTAAAATTAGCAGCTGAAAATAAAAATACAGATGCGATGTACTATTTGGGAGATATTTATATGAATGGAAAACTTAAAGTAACCAAAGACGAAGAGCTTGGGTTGAAATATTTAAAATTTGCAGCCAATAATAAGAATGAAAGGGCAATTGCTTTATTAAAAAATTTAAATAAATACTAAATTATTTTTATTTTAGTAAATAATGCTTATAGATTATATTATTTAAAAAATTTTTACAGTATTTACAGTGTATTTTTTCATCTTTGCTATCTTTTTTTCTTTTGTATCTTCACTAACAATAAAATGTATAATTTTATTGTAAACTAGAACTTGATCAGTGTCCAGATTCAATTTTAATACATAATTATTTCACTAGAAGTAATTCTTTCACAAATTTATTTCCTTTTGAGATGAAATGACATGTTGAATTTTGCACTGAAATGTTAAAGTATAAAATTGGATATCAAATGTTGGGATTACAATTACAGGAATTATTTAGGTATTTTAAGCCATACCTTTAATTAATGATCGATGAAGTAGTTATCAAAGCCTTTTCATTACAGTCCTTTCGTTACGACCTTTGACAATTAATTCACCCAAGCAACTCTTATGAGACTTATAAAACGTCAATGCATCAGAATGATTTTACTTATATGCATACATGATACAGTAAACTAGCCCAGTAGGACCGTGAAAGATACACCAATCAGGTCTCTTTAATAAGCGACACCAATATAATTTCTGGATCAGGTGTAACATGCAAATCTAAAACCTTCCAATAATTCAAAATTTTCCTATGAATCCACCTTCTGCACACTAATTGAAAAAAATTCTTTGCAAAATTTGGTATAATATAACCACTTTTGGTCATGGCCCTAATTCTAATTTAAAGTTTTATTATTACTTTAAAAAACATTGCGCATCTTCGATTGTTTTGGTTAGTGTCAATATCTGATTGGCTCATCTCTCACGGTCCAATCGAGTAGCATGATTATACTAGGAAACACTGGACCTTTTGAGGTTTGAACCTTAATACTGTATTTAGATTAAATTTTATAGCTTTTCTTTAAAAAGATCATAAAATATATAAATAACAACACTACCACTAACAGCAGTAATAATAATAAATTTAAAATTAATATTTACTATTTATGATAGTAATTTTTATTATACTAGAAAATATCAAACCTTGAATATAAAATAGACTCATTTATTATGTTATAAATATTTTTAAAACTAAAAGCAGAACTTTTTTAGCAGCATTTTTTTAATCATGTAAAATTTGAAACATTTATTTGAAAGAAAATATTATTTTTATTAGTTATTACTTTTCAAAAGTTAAAAAATATGTAATGTTATCTTAACATACTACATGTTAGTACCTTTAGAATTGTTTTTTATAAAGTTGGTAGTTGAAGTTTCTATGAAATTAAGCTTTCAAAAAATCATTTTAGAAAATTTCAAGTGGCTTTAACAAATTGATATAACTACTTTAGATTAAAATTTTTTATTATAATGAGTTTGATAAATATTTGCTAAAGACCAATATTAATGTTTTTATTTTTTGTTATTCTTGAAAAAAAGGTGCATTGTTTAAAATTTGAACTTTTTTTAAAAATATTAGTGGTTAAAATTTAACCTTTTTTCAAGGTAACTAAATAAAAAAGAAAATTATATTTATAACACTATGTTATATAACACCTTATATAATATCTCAAAAACGTACTAAATAAACAGGATTGGGTACTCTAAATAAAAATGTTCAGGACCTCCAAAAACCTCATAAGAACTAAAATTAGGACCTATTAAGATCTTATATCTAATATATATTGTATAATAAAAAAACACCTATTTATCTAAAAGCTGAACCATTTAAAAGTAAAAATGAATTTATTATTTTATAGTTCATTGTATTAGATTTTTTATAATAAAAATATTTATTTATTATAATTATATTGGTTAGTAAATGAATTATAAAAAAAATAATTATAATATAAAAAACACTAATAAAACTTTCTTTACATTAAATAATTTCATAAATAAGTCAAATGAACTATTTTTTAAAAATCTTAGTTAGTTTTTATTCTAATACAATTTACAAATAGATTTTAATATTTTATATCTTATATTTCACCCTACTCTATTATATATAGTAATTGTAAGTAATAAAACAAAAAAATTAGTTAAATTATATTATTTCATATAATTTAAAATTTTTTCTTTTATTTTTTAATTTATTTCTAAATTGTTTCTTTTTTCAATATTGAATTTTTATTAACTGTTATTATTGCTAATAGAAAAATAATTACTTGTGTATTACAAAATATATAATATATTATTTTTAATTATTTTTTATAAAATTAGATAATGTTTATATATATTGTAAATAATTATATAATAGTAAATTTTATTGTTATTTTTATATTTTTGTACAATATTGAATCTTAGTGATAATTAAGTTTTAGAAAAAAAAAATGAACAAATACAATTTTAAAAGTTAATATTTTATTTTTATTACAAAAAAGATACCTTATAGGACAATAAATTATGTTATAATGTTAGTTTTTTTATTATTTTCTATATTTAAAAAAATAGTTAAATCATTATATGCTTAAG
Organism: Cetraspora pellucida; assembly: GCA_910591915.1. Classification (NCBI taxonomy): domain Eukaryota; kingdom Fungi; phylum Glomeromycota; class Glomeromycetes; order Diversisporales; family Gigasporaceae; genus Cetraspora; species Cetraspora pellucida. Next base: position 5,767 of record CAJVQA010002421.1, on the reverse strand, counting down.
AATTTAATAAGAGTTGATTATTTAGTTGCTTTAAGTAAACCAATCTAAAAAAGAATTATAAATTTCATTATTATTTAAATTTTATTAAAGTTTATTTTTATTTTAAAAAACAAAAAAATATTAATATTTTTATATCTATCATCTATCATATACTTAGATTTATAGATTAGTATTAGTAATCAACAGAAAAAGTTTTATTTAAGATAAAATTATAAATAACATTAGTTAAAATTTATAAAAAATATAAAATTAGACTTATAAAAACTAAACTAAGATAATTTGGTTTGTAAATCAAAATTTAAAATTTTTAAATTTAATAACAAATAATATTATTAAAAACATCTGAATAAACTTATAAATAACTTTTATATTAAGTCAACAGTAAAATATAAAGATGATTTATTATGATTTAGAACTGTTTTATATCTTGTAATATTAATAATTTTGTAAGATCAATGATTATATAAACAGTGAGTTATATCATCAATTATTTTATAAAGATTTTATAAAAATTGTTAAAAATTATAAGTTTAATATTCAAGAAATTATTTTTTAGCAAAACTATAATTCTAATTATATAGCAAAGTTAACAAAAAATTAGTTAAGAAATAATTATATTTAATTGTTAAATTGGTTGCTTCAATCTTCTAATTTTATTAAGCATCTGTAGATGAAGTTAATTATTAATTTAAAAATCTTACTGAACAAATTTCAAGTAATAAAGACCTTTAAAACAAGATCTAAATAGTTTGACAACAAATTAATATTAAGTTTGTACCAATCTGATTTAATCTATATCTGAATTAATTTATGATTTTATTAGAGCTTGAAGTACATACACTAAGTAATAAAGACTAAAAGTTATTAAAATAAAAATTATATATTTATATATATAATTTTTTATTTTAATATTTTGTTGTATTAAATATAATTAAAAATAATACAATATATCAATTAAAATAAAGTTTATGTTTTTAAAAAATTTGGTCTATTTAAATTTTTTATATAATGTAAATCAGATTTTGATAAATTAGTCACTAAATTAATTTAATATTTATATAGTCTATAGCAGCTAAATTGAAAAAAACATGTTAAATTTAACTAGTACTTTGTTTATAAGTAAGTATTAGTTTTCTTTTAGAATCTTTTCTTTATTTTATTTTGGTATTAATTATTGTTTTTTCTTGTATATCTTAATTAAAAATTATACTATATCAAATTAGAGTTGTTTTTCTCCTATTGTATAATAGTCTTGTTATATAACTTACAACAAATAATTAATAATAGTTTTAGTAATATATAGATAAATAATTGCATTAGTAATAAAGTTAACAAAATAAATAAGTTTATTATAGAACTGTATTTTATTATAGATTAAATACTTATTGTTATTAGAAAATTTGTTATTACTTTTCTTATTTTAATGCAAAAACATTCTTTATTTATAATAAACATTTTATTTATATTTGTAATTAATATTTTTATAAATGCAATATATTTTTTATACTTTATATTTTAACTAAATTTAATAAAAGTCTAAAATTTATTTAATATATATATAGCCAAAATAACAAAACTAATATAAGTAAATATAAGTACCATTTTTATTACTTTTTATATAACCTTAGATTGAGTAAGAATCATTGCTTTGATTTAAATATCTGCAATTCTGAAAATCAAACTTACAATATAAAATCTATAGTATTCTTAAATAAATTAAAAAAAATATGTTTATGATCACATGAAATAATATAATTTAACTATTTTTTTTGCTTTATTACTGATAATTATTATTGTAAATAAATTTTTAATTTAAATTTTATAGCATAATTACTAAAATTATTTATATAATTAATAGCAAAACTTATTAGAGTATATTGTAAACATAAAAAGATTTATATACTTTTGATTATAACTTTTGATATATTAAACCAAATTGAATAAAACTATATAGTTTACTGAGATAGTTCTAAAAAATAAAAGATTATATAATTTTGATTACTAAAACTTAAGATTAAAAAAATTTATAAAATTAGTAATCTTTTAAATACATAACTTAATCCTAATAGCTCTTATTATTATATTAAGAATCTTATATTTTTAAAGATTTTATAGATTTTATAATATTATATTTCTATTAGATCTATTATTTCTATTATTTCTATAATATCAAAAATCTCTTTTATATATCATATATATATTATATCTATTATATCTTTTAGTTCTTATATATATATATTTTTACCTTAAGCAGTTATACTAGTACTTTATTAGAATTCTTGAAACTATACAAATTACATAGAATTTTTTAATACTTAAGTTCAACATCACTTAGCCACCTTATTAATATCTAAGTGCAACCTGTCATATTATTTTAAACAGAGTTAGACTGCTTATCTGACTACTATTCTACAATAAGATATTATTAATCTGATGATAACTTTTAATAAAGTGACAAAAAACAAAAAAAAAGATTTAATTTATAAAAAAAAACATAAATGTAAATGATAAAAGATACAATACAAGAAATAGAAGAGATAAAAAAATAAATAATAAAAAAAAAGAGTGAAACTTGCAATTTATAAAAAATTAAATAGTTATAATTTTAAGTCTGTATTAAATATGAGACTTTCAATTTACAAAAATTAGATAATTATAATTATAAGCCTGTATTAGGTTTTTAAAAATAATAAACTATACTAAATAGAAATTATTCTACTATTTTCCTATTTACTAAGATATTTAACAAAAAACTATAAAGGTATAAAAAACTTTAACTTAATTGTAAAAAATTAGTATAATGTACTAGTTAGTTCAAAGCTAGTATTTAACAAATTTTTAACAGCTTGAAGTATATGTATAGTCATATTTGTATTATTGTATTATTTCCAATCTATGTTATTAATAATTCTATTTAGAAAGTAAACATTATTGACTGTTTTGATGATTTTATATATTAATTTTTAAGAAAGAATAAACTAAATCATTTATTTTTATAAATTTTTTTTTTAAAAAAAGTAAAAGTGCTAGGTAACTCAACTTTATAGTTTCTGTAAGTTTCTGACTCTTGTGAGTGTTTCTTGTAGGTTTTACAGTTGTATAGAACTAATATATTCAATTTGTTGTTTATTTAATAAAAAACTTTAATATTTACTAACTACTTTTTTTATAGTTTCAAAGCTTATTTAAACTATTACTACAAAGTTGAAGCTTTTTTTTCAACTCTATTTTAATATTCAACTATATATGTATAGTACTTCAAGAAAGTTTTTATAAAGTTTAATATATTAATTATATTATTTTTTTATAGTTCAGCTTTTTAGAAAGTTTAGTTCAGATAATTATTAAAAAGAGTTATTGATATTAGTTCTTATATATATATATATTGTATGTTAAAGTTTCTATTTTTAAAAAGCAATATTTTATTTAAGTTTTTGTAGAACATGGATACCTTTAGGAGCTCCCTTATATTGAAGATTACAACTAGTCATACATGCAATTTTGGTATCTAATTTAAGTATTCACCTATATATTACTATACAGGTTCTATACTAGATACTATATCTGCAAGCCAACTACAGGTCTTATCTATTTAAATCCTTTGCATATGCAATTCTTTTGTATTACAAAAACATCTTTAAAGAACTATTCATTCAGTTCCTAATGCTAGTTGGTACCCTTAGAACTATTTTATTTTTGATAAATAATTTACTAAAGACTGTTATGTTCTATATATGCTAATTTAGTTTTATATAATATGCTATAATTATCTAATATTTACAATTATAAAGATTATTTGTTTGACTACTATGTTATATTATTTTTACTTTTGTAAAGTTTACTAGAACTCTAAACTTATTTTTTTAGCATCTTTATTATTTACTAACTATAACTCAGAACTAACAAATTTCTTAGATTTCTAATTTAGATAGTCTAATATAGTATATTTTAGTATTCTTTTATTCTAGTGGCCTAGTTGCAATATGCTCCTCTATACATATTTGTTATCCAGTTTTTTGATTAATTTCTATGAAGGTATTTTGTAAACTTTAACCAGTTTGATGATACTATTAAAAATTAATTTTTTTACTTAAAAATTTTCAAATAAGATTCTAGCTTCTTAGTTTTTTAGTTTTTTAACTTAATAGTCTTATCATAAGTTTGCATTAAAGTCTTATGTAATACTAGTTATTAGCATTTTTCTATATATATGTAATGTTATATTTTACATAAATACCAAGCTTCTAATGGCTGATAAAACCTGGCTTGGTACATTTAAGTTACAAATTTATAAATTTAACTAATTAACAAAAAACAGTTACTATAATATAGGTTAATTTTTAAATTTCTTTATAGGTAAGATTTGAATATTAGACTTGCCATTTGGAAAATAATGATCCAACTATTACACTTGGATCATTATCATTTTGTTCTTATATATTAATATTACTATATATAATATTTATATATTAAAAATAGAGCAGACAGAATATGACAATCTAGTGAAGTAGTTAGGTTGTCAACCCCCAAGTGGCCAGTTCAGAGTTCAAATTTCAGTATGACAAAAAATTTAAAAATCCTTACTATGTTATGGTTAACTGTCTCTTGCAATTAGTTAAAATAAAATATCTGTTATCTGTATTGCACTAGCATGACTAGCAGATCATATGACATTTATGTAACAGTCATATGACATTGTTCTTTGAAACAAGGTCTGTGGTTACATGAAGAAATGCAAACTGGTACTAGGCAGTGCAAACCTACAATAAGTCCTCATAGGCATATAAATTATAAGAACCAAATGAAGAAAGATGGAAGCCTACTTGAAATAGCCAAGTAGAGAAGTAATCTGAACTTTTGACAGTGCTATTGTGAAGACTAAACTTATAAAATGAAGCTAAAACTTATAAAATTGGGCAAATGTATCAGTGTTTAAGAAGGGACTAAATAAACCAACCAAGCCACTAGAATTTACAGATTTCAGAAAAAAAAGGTACATGCTAGCAAACATATAAACCAGAGGTGTATGGTTATAATCTACCTTTTTAGATATTTGAAATAGCAGCTTGGTAGAACTTGAATTAAATACCAAAGTAGTAAAGATATGTTGTGAAGTCAGTACCAGAGTTGGGGTGAACTTTACAAAAGCATAGTAGTTTAATAGTATGCTTTAACTATCAGTATTGGTTTTGATCACAATAATATAAGATCAGCTGTAAAAATAGGATACAGAAAGGCAAAGGTTCTAAAGAACTACTTTAAAGACTTAGTGGCCATTGCATATTTTTACTAGCATCAGCTAGAGTTGTTGGTAGACAGAGGTAAGTAAGTGAATACAAAAACTAGAATGGTTAAATAGAGAACCTACAAGTAGTTTCATGTATAGCAGCTAATGTAGAACCTTTAGGCAAACTACTTAAATTAGACAATAACTAAGGTTGTATAAATGTTTAGTTGTATACTTTTTTCATAGTTGTCCTTTATAGTTGTAATGCAATCATTAACCAAATATATTATCAATAAAATCTTAAATCACAAGTACTTATCTTAATATTTAAAAAAAAAATAGAGTATACTTTATTATAATTATATATATATATAAATTATTTAGAAAAGCATTGCTTTTTTGTCTTTTAAGAAAGGTTTTTTTTTTAAATATCAATGGTGAGGCCATGCCTTTAACTTTATTGAAATTCAATTGAAGTTTTTACAAAGAAAAGCTTGCTTTTAAATTATATATAAAGAATAAAGACTCAGATATATAATC
>CAJVQA010002420.1:0-21993 GCA_910591915.1 Cetraspora pellucida | reverse complement strand
CCTAGTTGGTTTTGTGGTTTTTCTGTGTTTTGCTTCTTAACAATTTTTGGTCGAAGGATCTACAGGGGAGAGTTCTGATATTATTCATAATATAAATTATTGTTTATAAGAATCTATTCTTTTTATTTTATATTATTTAACAGCTTATCTACTTGGACACTTATTCTCTATTTATTTGAAGTTAATATTTTAAATTTTTGCTTTATTATTCTATAATTTAGCTTATTTATTATTTCTATTTTCAAACTTTTGAATTAATAAACTGGTTTGCCTTTAGTATTGTCTTTTTTTACTAAGCTTAGCTGTTATCATGTAATTATTTTGTTTTCATTTTTGTCTACTAGCTAATATATAAAAACAACTCTTAGCTCTTTTAGTTTGTATACAACTATTAGTATAAATTTTGTTTTTAATATTTCATATACTCTTATACTTTTATTATCATATATTAAGCTTTTATAATTAAAGCTAAAAGCTAATTGTAAATCTTTTGCTTTTAGTATTATTAAATATGCTAAATTGTTTTTTTATAGCTTAGCACATACTTTAGAAATATTATTTTGCCAAGTGCTTTTGCATGTTTCTATTAAAAGATTATTTTTTATTCTTATATTGATTACTAACTTCTCTGGATCTGTTGTATTAAGTTAATAATATAGACTAATAATTTGCTTAAATGTTAATTAATTCTATAAAAAGTTAAGATTATCTAAATTCCTGTGATACATTATGCTATTTCTTACTGATCATGTGATCTTTATTTTTTTCTAGACTAATAATTAGTATACATATATTGTCTATTATGTTTTTTGATAATCTTATTATTTGTAATATATAATACAACTTAAATATAATATATATGTTGTTAATATATAATATTTGGCTAACTGGCATTTTTTTTAATTTAGTTCTGTATGAAAGACTATACTATTTCTTTGGCTCATGACTTTATTATTGATTTCTTAAGCTAGCAGTTTAACCAAATTTCTAAAAATTATATTATCTTATTTTTACTTTTCTTTTAAATTTATTTTTTACTAAAAAAAATTGATTTTTCTTTTTTTTTTCTTGGTTTCATTATGATCAGCTTGGTTTTTTTTTTATTAATTTGTATATCATTTAAGTTAAAAGAAGTCTTTTGCTATTTTAATAGTCTTTTATATTTAAATTTTGTTTAATATGACCTATGTGATATTATCTGCAAAAGCTATTATAGCTTGTTTTTATTTTTTTTCTTGTGTTATAGATTCTGTATAGTTGTTAGAAGAGGCATACAAAGTATAATTTAAATTTAAAGCATTTTAAATTCTTTTTAGAAGTAGATTATAAAATATTCTCTATACTAAAGATAAAATTACTTCTTCTTATTTGATTTCATCTTTAATCTCAAAGCTTCTATTATTTTTAAATCTGTAATAATTTTTGACTGTTGTTTTTCAAAGAGATTTAAAATAAAGATAATTGCTATTTTTGGTATTTTAAGTTTTTTAAATATCAGATTTAGTATTACTAAAAATACTAAATCAAAAAAAGCCTTTTTTATGTTTTGCAATACTAGTCAGAGTTTTTTTTTGTTATTTTTTGTATTTTTTATTATTATATTAATAATGTGTACTGACTCTTTTGTTGATCCTTTTGGCAAATCTGCAAAGTTTGGTTCTTTAAAATATTTTTTCTATAGCATATTTGTGCTAACATTTTAGCAAATATTTTAGTTATATATTTTTAATAATACTATTTGTTTTATATTACTTGCTAATTAAGATCTTTTGATATTGGGTATATTTGTGATATTTTTTATTTTCTAGGTATCATTTCTATCTTGATATATATTTTGACAAATTTTCTCAAGATTTTCTATATCTGGCTGCTAGTTGCCTTAATTAGTGTATAAGTAATTTCTGAAATATCAAATAATATATATAGATCTGTTACAAGTATTTTATTTAGATTTTCTAGCTCAATAAGTCTGTTTATTTTGATTTTTTAATTGGTTTATCTAGTAGACTTATTAACATTTTTTTTTGCATATCATTAATCATTTGGCACCTTCTTTTGATGTTTTGCTTTATTTTTTTTGATTATTGTTTTTCTAATTCTTCTGTTTTTCTCTTATATAAAAACTTAAACCAACTTTACAAATCTGTAATTATCTCTTCTGTTCATATTTTGTGATTATTTCAATATTGATTCTATACTGCTTGTTTATATACTTTGCTATATTATTAAAATTATTTATGTTTTTGAAATCAAATCTAGTTAGATATTTTTTCTTTCTAAGCTTATTCACCTTTTTAACTGTAATAATGCTTTTGTTAGTTCTGACTTTTTCATTTTATTGTTTCTTTTATTAGCAGTAATATTAAGAATTTTCTTCTTAAATATAGTCTTTTTTGCTGCTTCTAATATAATTATACTTATAATTTTTCATATTTTGTCTAAATGTTTTTTAGCATTATATGCATATTCTGTATTGCTCTTTTTTGTTCTTTGTACTAGATTTTTGTTTTTAAACATTTTGTTTAATTCTTCTTTATATTTTTTTTAGTCTTCTTTAAATGCTTTTTATATAGAAAAATTGTTTAATATTGCTTAAACTTCTTAAGTTTTGGCACTTTGTACAAGAGCTACTATATAATTTAACTCTATTATTACAACTATTAACTATAGTTACTATTTGTATTGCTAGACATATCTTGAATTTCTGCATTACTAAAACTATTTGCCAGCATCTTTGTTATCCAAATTTGATTAATTCTTATGCTAGATTATCTATTTGTCTATAAAAATTTATTACTTTTGGGTTTTTAATTAAAAAAGTCTTTAAAATCTTGACCTATTAACTAATTTATAATTAGATCTTTTTTAAATAAATAGTATTTTGTATTTTCGAATTTATCCAGCTCTGAATTTACAATACAGTTTAGATTTTATATAATTTTTTTTTTTTAATATTAATGATAAGGCTATGCCTCTATCTTTATTGAATATTTAATTGAGATTTTATATAAAGTACAAAAGATTAGAAGCTTAGACTAATTTATCTGTAATCTAAACCAACTGAAATGGCCAAGACTCACCTAAATTTGAGTGTTAATAATTATGTATAGAGGATTGGTTTGATACTTAATTTATTAAATATATCAGAGTTTATTTTTAAACTAAAAAATAGAGTAAAAGAGAATATGATAGAGGTAAGACAGCATTTGAAGATGTATAGTATTTAGAAGATTGAGTTGTAGATCTTAAGATACAGTATAGAATCCAGATTTTATGATAGATTTGTTGGTTAAGATGTAGTAAAAACTTGATAATAAGTGTTGTAACTACTTTTTTAGATGACAAACTTGTAATAATATTGATAAGTTCATTTGGTATTAGACCAGTTAGAGTTAAGAAAACTGAAGTTAAGTCTGATATACTATGAATAAATATACTACTTGACAGCTTAATTTGGTTATATAAATTAATTATAGTATTTGAAGTAGTGTCAAGTGTTTTAGTATTTAAAATATGTTGTAATGAAATATCAATAAGACTGTATAGCAATTGATTAAATAAGCAAGTTGTCCAATGAAGGTGGAAACTGATTTGATAATATTGATAAGATATAGATGAGTATAAGTGGTTTTGTTTGTATAAAATATATAGAGTAGAAAGAACATCTAGTAGAATTTTAATTCTAAAGGATTTAAGAATAGAAAACTGAAAACTATATAAAAAGTTTAAGATTTTTTGATTATTGTTAATATATAGTCAAATAACTTGCTAATTAACTTAGTTAAGAATTTTGTGCTATTTTTAAAAGTGATTTTGTGTGATTCATAGTACATAAATATATGTATAACATATTATATAAATACTGTGATGAGTAAGTAATTTAAAAGAAAAATTTTCAAAATTTAAAATATATATGTGATTGTAGATATTATAAGACATAAAGATAAAATATAACAAGTTGTAGTAATTGCATACAAATTGGTTTGCAAGGTTATTATATTGATCATTCTAATAAGCAGTGACTTTGTGAAAAATAATATAAATATTGTATAATTTGACAAAGTTAAGAGCTAATAAAATAGTAATAAACTCAGACTTAAATGAACAAGACTAGTTAGTATCTTGTTTGGACTTGAAATATATACAGTATATTGTTATTTAAAATTTAGATCCATCTGATACCTATAGAGTATTGTGAAGTATTCAAGTTAATAACAGAGTCATATATATAAAAATGAAGTTCTGATAATTGTATATTATAGTTGGTAATTTGTTTAAAATTGTTTATTAAAGTCACAGATTCAAATATAATTAAAATTAGATTTGTTATAATATTGATATTAGAGAGATTAGAGATTTAAATAAGATGTTGAATTATAATAGAATATATATGATCAAGGTAATTGGTATTAAAATTAAAAGATTTGTTATATGTATTAATTTGATCAAAAAATTTGAAAGAGAGGTTAATAGAAATATTAATTATATATTTATTAATAATTGTATAAAAGTTAAGAGAGCAACCTAGACATGCTTATAATTAAATAGATAGAAATAGATATAAGTGAATAAATTGCTATTCTATATATCATTGCCAATAAATAATAAAAATGGTTCCTGAAAAAGAAGATTGTCTTTTGGCTTTTCTAATAATAATTTGATCATTAAATATTATAATGAGTCATAGTTTTTTCATAAAGAAAAGTATTCAGTTAAATAACTATAGTAATTAGTACTAGTAGATATAAATATTGATAAAGAATATAATTATATAAATAACTTGTAGTTTGGTCTTCTAGATCACTAAACCAAAATAGTAGTTTGTTTTTAGAAATTTGTTTATATGTAAAGATATATATTTTCATTTTTTTTTTTTTTTAAATATTAAGATGAGTACTTGTGATCCAGGATTTTATTGATAGTATATTTGGCTAATAATTGCTTTACAACCATAAGGGGCAATCATGAAGAAAGTGTACAACTAGCCATTCATACAATTTTAGTCATTATCTAATTTAAGTAGTCTGTCTGAAGGTTCTACACTAGCTGCCATACCTGGAACCCACTTGTAGATTCTCTATTTAACCACTCTGTTTTCATATCCACCCACCTACTTCTAACTACCAATAACCCTGGCCAATACCAGTGAAAATATGTCATGGCCACTAAGTCGTTAAAGCAGTTCTTTGGAACCTTTGACCTTATACTAAATCTTCTAGAATCTTCTGTATCCCATTTTTACAGCTAATATGGTATCGCTATGACCAAGACCAATACTGGCAGTCAGAGTGTACCATTAAACTGCTATGCCCTTATAGAGTTTACTCCAACCCTGGTACTTACTTCATAACATATCCTTACTACTTTGGTATTCAATTCAAGTTCTACCAAGCTGCTATTCCAGATAGTCTAGAAAGGTAGGATGAGACTGTACCTCTGGTTTACATGTTTGCTTACATGTACCCTTTTCCTCTGGAACCTGAAAATTCTGGCAGCCTGGTTGGTTCATCCGATTTCTCCTTAAAGACCAGCACATTTGTCTAGTTTCACAAGTTCTAGCTCCATTTCATAAATCTAGTCTTTATAGTAGCACTGTTGAAAACTCAGGTTATCTTTCTGTTCAGATCTTCCAAATAGGCTTCCATTTTTCTTCTATTGGTTCCTATGATTTACATGGCCACAAGGACTTATTGTAGGTTTGCACCACCCAGTACCAGTTTGTATTCCTTCATGTAACCACAGACCTTGTCCCAAAGAACAATGTCATGTAACTGTTACACAAATAATATGTAATCTGCCAGTCATACTGGTGTGATATAGATTACAGATGTCTTATCCCAACCAATTACAAGAGACAATTAACTATAATATAGAGAGAATTTTCAAATTTTTTATCAACACTGGGATTTGAACTCTGGATCTTTCACTTGGGGGTTGATAACCTAATCACTTCACTAGGTCTATATGTTTTCATTTTAAAAGACATGAGTTGTTAAATATACTAAGTTGGTCTAAATAAAGAATAGAATGATATCTAAGTTGTTTTTTGAATATTGAATATTTAGTATATGATAAAAGTATTGACTCAAGCAAAGTAGACCCTTTTTGAATAGTGTATAAAATATTATATAGTGAATTAGATATAAATATTATATCAAGATATTTAAAGAATTGAATGATTTTGAAGTTAATAATGTGTTTGTTAGACCTATCAATAATAAGATTATCATGTATCAGAATACTAGTAGATAATCACAAATTGTTCTGAAGTTATTGAATCCTAATATAAGTGCTTATTTCTAAAAGATCAGGAGAATTGAATCTTTTAATAAAGTTTGTAATATGATGTTGTAGTTGAATGTCCTATAGGTTATGAATATTGTATAGCTGAAGGTGAAGCAGTGTACTAGAAGAAATCGTGTAACTAAGTTTAACTTTGTTTTTAACAAGTCCGATATGACTTGTAAGGATTTTTTTCACATGTATTTTGATTAAGAACAACATTGTGAAGTCATTACAATTAATGAACAAAAGCAATAGGTAATGAATCTAATATTAAGAAAAGTTACTACACCACATCACGTTTGTTTAATTATCACATATCGGATTTAGATTAAACAAGGCACATATAATTTGCATTAACTTTTATTATGCTGATATTGATTATTATTGTCATTTGCACGAATATCGCACTAGCTACATCAAGAAAGATAATTTTGTTGTACATTATATGTGCCTAAAATGTAATCGCACGAGTCTGGACACTCTAAAGTGTCCTCGCTCCGTTTCGGACATTATACACTGGTGATGATCACCAGTGGTGATAAATAGCAAATCTCTGAATAATAAAGATATTTTATTATAAATTAAGGCTGTTTGGGTCCACCGGAGATGACTATTACATAAAAGTCTTTATTGTAAAAGTCTCTTATTACTATTCGCATACAAGTATGTAGTCTGTCAAAAGTTACTTTCGCCAATCTCTTACTAACCTTAACACTCATTACATAAACCCGATTTCACTTGAACTACTGTCATTATATACTACATAAGTGTACCTGTATATATGCCGATCAATAAACAGGCCAAATGAATATGAAAACCCATGTTTTAAAATGAGTGATGAGATATACAAGCCTCATTTTAAAGTAAACTTCATAAGCAGGTCAATTTTTTTAGGTAAAGCTGAAAAGATTATAGTAAGTATCTTGAATCAATCATCAGATATATTTTATAGGTGTCGATGGAACTTTTTGAAAACCCTAATGACTTGCTTTAATCAATGTTACTCAAAATTAACTTTATTACCATTTTGGATAGACTTATAAGTTAGTTTATTGTTGGATTATCCAGAGGACTGTACAAATCAGAAAACCCACAAATTCTATTTACAGGCTTTCTTTTGGTGGCACTCAAATAGTAAATCTCGGTGTAATATTTATCCAAAATTTTCAGGCTATTATTACAGCATTAACGTTATAATCTAATATAAAATGATGGGATAAAATGGTATGATCCCTATATGAATCAAAAATTATATATCTTTCTCTTGGCTTCCACACTCAAATGAATTACTATTTAGTTGCATTCGTTGCGTCTGTTAGCTACTTTTTGTACAAATGTTATATATATCCATTGTATTTATCACCATTACGTAAAATTCCTGGTCCACCTGTTAATAATTTTATTCTTGGACATTATGCCTCTTTTTTAAATAAAGATCTAAGTGAAGCTTTGGCTCGATTAGGCAAACAATATGGTGGAATAGTTCGGTTTCATGTCCTATTGAACAAGCCTAATATATTAATTTCTGATCCAAAACTTATCCAGCAGGTACTGGTAAATCATTCATATGATTATCCAAGGTTTATTTTCATCAGAGCTTTGGTCAAGGAAGTTCTAGGTGATGGCATTATACTTGCTAAAGGGGATTCCCATAAACGACAAAGAAAAATGATGAATCCTTTATTTGCTTTTGCCAATATCAAGGTATTCTTTTACATTACGATCCGTTAAAAAAAATTAATACATATATTTTAATTATTTAGTTTTCTTATCTTTAAGGAAATGTTTCCAATGTTCGTTCAGGCTGGCCATAAATTGAAAGACATCTGGATGAAACAAATTGATAATGGGAAAGAGCAAAGAATTACCATTACTACAGTAATTTCAGAGATAACTTTAGATGTGATTGGTCTTATTGGTAGCCATTAATCTGTATTCATTCTACATGTTAGGTTTTATCAATGGCGTTTCTAATCGTAATCATAATTACATTATTTTAATAGGATTTGATTATGAATTCAATTCTACTACTTCAGGGTCGGAATTAGATCAAGCATATAATTCATTAATTAATGTTAATCCACCACTTTTATACTTGGCTTTTCTCGATCTCTTTCCTTTCATAAGAAAACTTCCAAACCCTTATAAGATTCAATTTATTGATTCAATTAAAATTGTCAAAAATATTTCCAACAGACTGGTTACTGAACAAAAAAATACACCTGTTCAAAGAAAAAATTTATTGTCTTTATTGATAAAAGCAAATGAAAAATTGCCTGTTGATGAGCAATTAACACATGATGAATTACTTGGACAGGTAAAAAATTTATTTAAATTAATATATGTACATATATATATCATTTTACCGTATTCTACCGTAAATAAGCCCTGTCCCCTCCATCCCATTTTTTAAATGTCAGATTAGCGGAAATAACTTTGCTAAATATCTCATTGTGATTTCCACTAATGACAATTAAAAAATGAAGTAGAGGGGATGGTGCTTATTTACAATATAATACGGTAAATATAATTTTACTTAAATTTTATTTAAATTATAAATTTATTAAATTTTCAAGGTTATGACATTCCTCTCTGCTGGGCATGAAACAACTAGCACTGCACTAGCTTGGGCACTATACTTTCTTGCAAGAAATCCTGAAATTCAGGATCGTCTTCGTAAAGAAGTACTTGATGTATTTACTGATCGTGATCATTTTCCAACTTTTGATGAAATTGAACATTTGAAATATTTAGAATGTACTCTTAAAGAAACTTTAAGAATCGCACCACCTGGTATAGTTCAAATATATCTTTACATTTTATTTTATTTATTTAATTTCTTATTTATCTTTATTTATTTATAATTGAAAGTGCCTGCACTTCGACGTTATAATGTAAAAGATGAAATTATGGACGGCTATGTTATCCCAAAGGTATTTTCTTAAATAACCATACATTAACTTATTTGATAATACATAGTATATAACTTTAAAATTTTCTTTAGAAAACTCCTTTGGTAATTCCTATCTACGCAATCCATCGTGATC
Organism: Cetraspora pellucida; assembly: GCA_910591915.1. Taxonomy (NCBI): domain Eukaryota; kingdom Fungi; phylum Glomeromycota; class Glomeromycetes; order Diversisporales; family Gigasporaceae; genus Cetraspora; species Cetraspora pellucida. The sequence goes on along the minus strand of CAJVQA010002420.1, from coordinate 12,661 downwards.
CTTTAGTTTGGGGTGATGATGCTGAATTCTTTAACCCATCTCGGTGGCTTGATCCAGAAATAAAATCAAAAGTATCGAATAATAATTACTTACCTTTTGGTGCTGGACCAACCAATTGTATAGGAATGAAAATGGCACAATTGGAATTTAAATCAATGTTATCTATAATTATTAGAAATTTTGAGTTTAGATTAGTTGAGGGTTTTACTTTCGAAAAGAAATTTTCTGATTTAGCTAAACCTATTCCTGGTATTGATTTATGGGTTTCAAAAGTTGATTATTAAATTATTTTTCAAACTAATATAACAATTTTTATTTTTTATTATAAATAGAACTTTATAACACAAATATTTTATTTTACAGTATTATGATTATACTTACCTGACAATACTAAATAAAATGCCTAAATTGATAATATTTGAAATTTTTATAATTATATATATGGCTAGAGAGACGAAAATGACAATTTTTTTACATAAATCAATTTAAAATAAGTCTAGGATTATTTTTTACTTAAGACATAAAAGTAGTTGTATTAATAAAATTTTGCAGTATAGCTCTTTAAAGTTTGCATTTTCTTATGATTTATTATAAAATTTATAACAACCGATTTTCCGAATATCTTTTTTTTTGTCAATTTCGTTCCTTCTTACAGCAACAAGCTCATATATATATAAGTTTAAAGCTAATTACTGATAATAAATATATACAATCAAAACTTAGTTATATCACTCCTTTTGTTTGGAGAGTTTTTGGATATATTATTTAGATAGAATAACTGAGACAATATTAATAAATATAAAATATTTATTCTACTAAATGGTGGGGATGTAACTTAGTGGGAATATAGCTAAGATTTGACTATAATTATATCTATTAATAACGAGTTAATCTTTTTACTAAACCAAGATTTAAACAAAAAAAACATATTAAAGGCCACACAAAGTTGATTTTTCGTTTTGCATTACATGCCATTCGAAATTTCAAAGTCTTGTAATTTTAAGGCTTTTCAGGTACTATGGTCATGATTTCAGGTTTTTTTTTTAACTAACTTTCGAATCAGTTAAATCATAAGGTAATTATAAAACGGTAACTTACCAAGTACATGTAGCTGTAATATCTATGTACTAATCCGTTATCTATGTCTTATTAGTGAGACCGCATTCCTTCCTGAATAATACGTACAAAGTTTCAATTTAGCAAAAATCAGCCAAACTGGAAATACTAATAGAATGATTCATTTTTGTGTCAAATTATTTTCGCTCGGATTAACATTGCAAACTATACCATATTCAATATTAAATTTCTCAATTCAATTAATGCAAAGATACAATATGCAGAAAACTATTGGAATAGTGCCGCTCCTTTGCTGCTAATAAAGTGGTTACTTTAACACATTCGAAATTTATCTCTAATCTTTCTTATTAGATTTACACAGCATGGGTTGAACACAGTCGTCCAGCCTATTTAAGAACAGTGTTGGGTGTACACAGCTGTTCCTACTAATTTAGTCGCAACAGTGTGAGGTGTTCACAGCTGTTCAATCTAATTTATTCAAACAGTATGGGGTGTATATAGCTGTTAATGCGCGAATAGTGCAGGGAATGTACAGCCATTCCTGTTTTGTGGGATGTATAACTGCCTATTTCTTTTAATTACCCAGTTTCAATGTGATTTTACAGTGTTAAATAGTATCAATATGCTGTAAATGCAAGACTTTCCTTGTTAATTTCTTATTTCTTTTTATTTGAGGAAGGGGTGGGAGGGAAGAACCTTTCAATTAGCCAGAAAATAAGGTTTTAGGCAACTTTAAAAGAAAAGTATAAATTTTGTTCTTGGATTTGTGGTTTATTTATACTTATCATTAGACTTGCTAATCAATAACCTAATAATTCATGTAATTTTCATTTGACTTACTAGACAATGACCTAATAATTTATGCAATTTTTATTTGACTCACTAAATCAATGACCTCATAACAATCATAAGGTCAGGTAATCCTTATATTAATATAGGCTGCCATCAATAGAAATCAAGCAAATTGACATTTTAAAAAAAATCAATACCTTATCTTTTGCAGCCATATCTTGATGAATTTTGGTGTCAATTTAATTATTTAATAACCAAAAGAAAGCTTAGATCTCAAGTTTTCTTTTGAATATTAAATAATTAAACTAGACTTTAAATTCATTAAGATATGAACTGTGAAAGATAAGGTATTGATTTTTTTTAAAATGTCAATCTGCCTGATTTCAATTAACAGCAACCCATATTCCTCTTATGCTTATGTTACAGTTGATATTATTTTTACTTAGATTACTATTACAACTATACTATATTTAATATTAAAATTTTCAATTTAATTAATGCAAAGATATAATATATAAAAAACTATAGAAATTTGAAGAGCATTATGATATAATAAATATATAAAACCTTATTTTGCTAATGTATTAATTTGTATTATAATAATTGTTCTTAAATACAGTAATACTACTTTTGAAACTCAGTCTTTTATTGGCATTATTTGTAGTAATGACAGTTTTACCTTCATTATTGCTGTTATACCACCTATATATAAACTGTGACTTGAATATTATTCTTTCAATTTCACATAATTTGCAATTCATTTAATAATTAAACTAATAACACCTACTGTTAACCTTTCATTCTATATTGATAAAAATGTATACTTTTCAAACTTTTTTTTAATATTTAAATATTGTTTCTATAATTTAACTAAATAAGTTCTAAAGTTTGTAAATTCTATTGAAATAAATTTTTTCTTATCTTTTTGATCTATTTTGAATCAGTTTATGTGAATTTATAAAAGATCAATTTCATTTTTAAAATTACTTAAAAAAAGGCAATTAGTTTATTTGTCTTATATATTATGTATAAGTTAATTGCTACTAGTATACAATTCTATGCTCATATTTTATAATTTATTATTATTGATAGCTTATTTATATAATTTTTCAATATTTTAATTGTTAATAGATTATATAGTATGGTTATGTGGTTTTCTTATTATTTACAGCTAACTTAATTAATAATTTTATTAGTTTTTTTACTTTATAATTTTTTATAAGATCTAGTAAGTCTTGTACATTGTACTAGTTTGATATTAATATTAATACTAATAAAGGTTTTAAATTTCTACTATGTATATCTAATCAAATTAGATATACTAGTAAACTTTTTTAAAATATTAATAAGGCAACTGACTTATATATACTACAAAAATTAATAAAATCTTTTCAAACCATTTTTAATTTACAATCATATAATAATTTTAGTAACAGAATATTATGTATTTATATTAAATAATTATTTAGAATATGATTTATATTGTTATAAATTTCTAATTTTGGTTTTTTAATAACTTAATTATTTAAACTTGAAAAAAGATCTCTTCTGAATTGGAAAGTAGCATTTTTTGATATAAATAATGCAATATAATTAGTCATCAAGGTACTAAAATATAAATTAGTACAATGATTGTTGTTTTGTTTAATATTCTATTATATAATAAAACACTTGATTCAACTGTTCTAAAGATGTATAAACATAATTTAATTCTTTTTTCAAATATTATATAAAATAATTAATAGCTTCTATAGTTAGACAATATTATTATAAAATAAATCTTGTAAAATAAATTGAATATTTGCTTGTCATTTGGTCTATAGTATATAAACCTTATATCTGATCTAATAGTTTAAAAACCTTTTTTTTTAAGTTATAATTTAACTTATCTAAGTATTTTATAAGTTTATTTACTAGATTTTTCATACTTGGTATTCAATAAAATTTGTATATTCAAATATCTATTTCATTGCAAAGGTTTAAATTTTTTTTATGTATTCTTTTTGCTATAGTGTTTTTTTCTCTAGTTTTATTGTCTTTCTTGCAACTTATATTTATGAATACTGTAATCTAACAATAAACAAGTTTTTTTTTAAATAATTATAGACCCAACTATGTTGTTTTAAACTCTAGTTTTGTTATATTCATATGCTAATACCTTCATGTTCAGTTTTCAAATACTCTAAATACAAAGAGTATTGCCAATTAACTAGTCATTAAAATGTTTATAAATAATATAAGTATATATAAAGGTTTTTATACTAGGCAATCATTTTTCTTTTCTAAGTTTTGAAACAGTTACCAAATTGCATTCTTCTTTGCTTTTATTAATAATTTTATTTTTTAATCTTATTCTTAAGATTTGTAATATATTATATCAATTAAGCTATAAAACTTCAAATAGTACATTTTTGCTAGAGTAAAGACTCTGCTTAAACTTATTAATATGCTTATTACTAAAACTAAGAATTATGTTGTAATTTCCTTTTGCATTACTAAATACTTTAGTGCTTGTTTGTTGTTTTTATTTTTTTATTAAGTATTATTATTAATACTTATATTGTATCTAAAATTAGATCATAAAATTTGGGTTTTTGAATTAGTTTTCAGCTTTTTTTTTTTACTAAGATTAATTCTTTGCCTTTAAATCTGGTTTACTTATATAATCTCTTTAATACTTTAAAGTTTCATATTTGAATAGGCAATCTAAATATTATCTACATAATTCTTACAAAAAATACCAATTGACTACTAATATCTAATTAATACTTATATTACTTTTGAAAAAACCCAAACTGCTTGATTTAGACAAAAATAATAATATCTGATAATGAACCTATCTTTTCTTAAACCTAAATCTTAGTAATCTTTGCATATTCTCTGTTATTAGAAAATGATGATATTCATTCTTAAAATCTAATATTATGACTTACTAATTTCTTTCTATTGTCTGAATAAAGATTTTTAATCCTTCAAAGTGAAAAGATTTTTTAGATAATATTTTATTTAACTTTTACAAATCTATAATGAATCTCTATTTTTTCAGTTCTGGTTTTAGTATTACAAATATAAGACTTATTTTCAATAGACTATCTGGTTGTTTAAACTTTTTCTTATTTATAACTATTGCTTATTCTCTTACTAGTTATACTAGTCTTGTTTTAACTATCTTTTTTATTTTTGCAAAAACTAATATTGTCTTGGAATTTTTTATAATACTAAGTAAACTTTTTAAAAATATTAAAATTCCAAATTTACAGATATTAAGATTAAATTCTTTTCTGTAGATTCTTTAACCAAAATTTTCAAAAAATAAAACTTAGAAAAACTTGATAACTAGACTAGAAAACAAGACTCAAGATACTAACAAAAAAGACAGAATAACAAAAGTTATACATAGTTTAATAACAAAGATACAAAAAAAGAATTTAAAGATAGCAAAGAACAGTACATAAAGAATTTTTTAATGAAAAATAGAAAATTTTTGGAAAAATTAGAGAATTGTTATAACTTTATCTTGTAGATCTTTTAAATTACACAAGAAATTACAATAGAATAAGCAAAGTAAACAAACATATACATCAAACTAGTTTAATCTAGATACAACACATGCCTTAAAAGCATCTAAAATATGAACAAAAGTCTGCCAGAAGAATATAAAGAAAGTCTCAATACAATCTTCACAAAAAGGATATATGAGGTAATGAACAGTGTGTATAATAAAATCTTCTTTAATAAAGCAAGCAAGACATATGTAATATCTAGTAGAGAAGATAATATTATTGCAATACTCATAAAATAAGATCCAAATGAAATAGCACTCTTGCAAATAATAAGAGAAATATTAGAAAAAATAGAAAGAGAGCAATCTGGAAAAAAGCTTGATTTTGTAAAACAGCATCAAAATAAAATAAGTATAAAAAAGAAAGAAGAACAATAGCAGACAAGTAAAATAAAAAAAAGACAAGAAGAGCTGAAGGATAAAACAAAAAAAAGAAATAAAGAAAATGAAGAAACTAACAAAAGTTTATAAACAAATATTGAAACTGCAAGAGAAGAAATAAGTATAAAAGTAAGACAAACAAATAATAACCAAGTAGAAGCTAAATTATCTACCTATGAGAAAAAAGAACAAGAATTGAAAAAAGAACAAAAACAAGAAGATATTAAAATAAATAGAAAAGAATCAAGACAGAGATCAACAACAAAAGAGAAGGAAAGGAAAAAAAGAAGAAAACAAGAAATTAAAAAAGAAATTGATGTAATAGAAGTACCACTTAAAGAAAGCATATGGACATCAAGCAAGAAAGACTGTAATTAAAACAATAGCCTACTTACAAATATATCAATATATAATATACTTGGAAAGACCAAAGAAGAACATATGAACTTTATCAGATAGTTACTAAAAATTAATAAGCATATCAATAATATTAAAAAAGTTTTTAAAAGAGAAAATCTATAGATAAAAGTAGACTTTAACTACAAATATGGCAGAAGTGAAGCAATACAAAGAATTAGCAAAAAAGAAAGTGATTGGTACAGAATAATTGCAAAAAAAGACAGAATAGATAAGAAAGAAAAAGGAAAAACATATGACAAAGAATATTAAAAAAAAAAAATCAATACATTAAAAACTAAGAAGAAAGAATATGAATAACAAGAAAACAAAAAAGAAATTATAGAAGATCAAATAGATACTAAGGAAGAAAAAACACAGAAATCTAAATATATAACAATTTAGAATCTATCAACAGATATAAACAGGAAAGAGCTTGAATATATTTGCATAAGATTTAAAAAAACACACATAATAAGAATTAAAAGATTCAAATACAAGTCTCTTACAATAGTTTAAATAGAAGAATTAGAAGAAGAAAACACACCATAATCTATATCAGTTAATAATAACAAACTGTTAAGAGTAATGGAAGATAAAAAAAATTATAAAGCAAGACAAAAGCAAAGTCAGTATACAGTAAAAATAACAGAACTGCTAAGTAATGTTTTAGAAGTTTTATTGTTATGTTGTCTAAGAAGCAAAGGTATGAAATTAATGTATATTTCACCAAACAGAAATAAAAATCAAAAAAAAACAGTGATAATTATATCAAAACCAATTAGATATAACAACTTCCAAGTATTTTGGCTAAATGAAAAGTGAAAATAAGTAAAGAAAAAAAAAAGAGTTAAAGAAAAAAGAGAAAAAAAAACTAGCCAAAACCTGAACAGAAAATACATAGAAATAAAAAATGATTCTTAAATACAAAATAGAAATATGACTGATAAAAAAAGCTAAATAAAAATAATTACATTATAAATAGAAGCTACATCAAATAGAAAGTGATCCTCAGCTATAAAACATAGAAGAATAGTTAGGAGTTAAAAATACTAATGCAAAAAGAAATAATAAAAACATAATCGAAAAGAAGACAAGACTAAATATACAAGTATATATGAAAACTAAACAGATAGAAGAAGTTTTAGATCAAATCTTGAATAGGTTAAATCAATTAGAGAATATTCAGCTAGTTATAAAAAAAGGCCTAACTAACTGCTCCTAAGAGTATCTAAGTTGAACTTATGAATATAGATGAGGAGATCATTGATTTTTTGTATAGGAAAAAAAGAACCTTTAAAGAAAAAAATAAAAAAAATCATCTAATTCAAAAGAAAAAAAGAAAAGAAAAAGAAAAGAAAAAGCAGAAAACACAGAAACAAGATACAAGTAGTTAAAAGAAAATAGAAAAAAGAAAGAAAAAAAATAAAAATTGCATGTCACAACATTAATAAACTTAAGACTAGAGCTTGGAAATTAAAAAATCTTCTGGGCTAGACAGAAAAAGAAGAAATAGCATTTTTGAAAATAACAGAAACAAACATTATAGAAAAAGAAAAGAAAACTCTATTGTATAACCTTAATACAAGATTTAAAGATTATTGAGTAAATGCAATATTAGACAAGAAAAAAGATTAGATATTGGAATTCTAATAGATGAAACTTAAAAAAAACATGTTGAAGCAGTTAAAAGACTTAGTAAATATATGATAAAAGTAAAGTTATACTTCAAACAACTAGTACAGATAGTAATAGGAGTGTATATTCTGCCAAATAACAAAGCAATCAGTAAGAAAATATAGCAAAAAATTGTAAAAATAGTAACAAACAAGAGAAAGCATACAGAAATAATTATATTTGAAGATTTTAATTACATAGTAGACAATATATTAGACAGACTGCACTCATAAACAATAGAATATAAAAAATTGTTAATTTTTAAGTAGCTTAAGAGGCAGGATTTTACAAACTCTTTTAGAAATTTGTATTCAACAAAGAGAGCATATACATGGTCAAGTCAAGAAGTAGCAACAATAATTAACTATATTTGGTTGTTATAAACAATTGCAGCTAGTCTTCAAGAAGTCAATATAGAGAAAGCAAAAGGTATAACAGGCAGTAACCACAAGATATTAACAATGATTATATGATTAGAGCATGCAATTGCAAACTAGAGTTATATAAAAACCAAATATAAAGACCAGGTAAGAACAATATATTTGTATGAAAAGGCAAAGCAAGAAGACTGAAAAAAATATACTAAAGAGCTTCAAGCACAATTAGAGTAAAAGAAAGTGCTAAAACAATTAAAAAAAAAATAAAAGAAGCAGTATATGCAATACAGATATGCTAAACCATATATAGAATGCAATAGAAGAAGCTATAATAGATTAGCAAATAAACAAATTTCAAAAAAGAAGGTATTCAACACAAAAGCAAACAAAAGACATTATCAAAAAAAACTATAGCAATATAAATACATAATTAAACTACAACAAATAATCAAAAAGACAAAAATAAAAAGAAACCAAAAGATAAATAAAGAAGAAAAAGAAGAAATAAACAAGAAACTTATAGATATTGGCAAAGAAATATGAGTAGTATTACTAAAGCTATATAAATAATAGTCAGAAGCTTGGATAGATGATATAAAAGACTGGCAAAAAATTTTGAAAGACAGAAGAAAAGAAGAGTAGGAACAAGCTCAAAGAAAACAGATAGAAGAAAATATAAATAGAAAATATGAAAAGATAAAAACTGATTAAAGATAAATAATTGCTAGCCTTTTGAACAAACTATACAAAAAGATAATTCTGAACAGATTTAAAACCCAAAATTAAAATGAAGTCAGTCTAACGATAGAACCTAAAACTGTTTTAAATAGCCTGACAAAGTATTTTGAAAATTAATTCAGAAATTAAAGAACCAAACTAGAAAAGATGCCTGAGGAATAGATAGAAGTATACAATCCAAAAGAGTGGATCAAAGAGTCTTGATATGAAAAGTTAGAAGAAAAAGATAAAAGAAGAAAAATGAGAAGACACATTAAGAGAACTCAAAGCCAATACAGTTTTAGAAATATCAGCATAAGCTACACTTTAATAAAATGAGCAGGAAAGAAACCACAAAAAATCTTTAGAGCATTTGCAAATCTGGTTTTAGAAACAGAAGAAATACCAAAAAAATAAAAAATAGTATAAATCTATCTAATTCCAAAAGATGTAGACTGAGAATATAAAGAGTTGATATGGATTACTAGTTAGTCTGAAAGCAATATTTTATAGAGTTTTAGCAGTTTGAGGCATGTGTATGAGTTGTGTTTATATTGTTATATTGTTTATACAATCCTGATTAGGAAATAAATACTGACTATTTTGATGTTTTATATGTCAATCTTTTGAAGGAGGTAAACAGAATTACTTATTTTTATAAAATTTTTTTTTAAAAAAAAAGAAGACATAAGGTAAACCAAACTATAGCTTTTGTGAGTATTTAATCTTTTTGGGAGTTCCTTATAGATTTTATAGTTGTATAGAAATAATATATTTAACTTCATTGTTTACTTTATAAAAGACTTTTGACTTTTATCAACCACTTTTTGTATGGTTTCAAAGCTCTTTTAAACTATTATCACAAAGTAATAACCTCTTTTTCAACTCTATTTCAATACTTACTATGCATGCCTAGTGCTTCAGAAAAGTTTTCATAAAGTTTAATATATTAACTATATTATTTTTTTATAGTTTAGTATTTTGAAAAGTTTGGTTTGGATAATTATTGAAAAGAGTTCTAGTTTTTTTTCAATATTAAGGTAATCTCTTTGGTCCTAGCTTTTTATTAATACTTATATCAGATACATGTTTTATATAGACATATTCGTATTGAACTATCAGACAAGTATACAACTGGCTATACATGTAACTTTTTTATATTATCTATTTATAAAATCTGTTCAGAGGTTCTTTATCAGTTGCTATACTTAACACCTCTGCTTAGATGTTTTATTTAAACCCTCTGATCTGATTCTAGTATTAATTTTACTAGATTACAAACCTGATCTATTCACTTTTAACTATAGGACTATAATCCTTAAACTATTTTTTATCTTTAAAGTAAATCTACTAGAGCAAGCCATATTTCCTTTTACTACTAACCTAGTTTGATGCTATGACCAAGACCAACACTTGCAATTAAGATTAATCATTAAACCATTATTACTTTTGTAAAGTTTATTCAAACTCTAGTACTTATCTTTCTGACTTCTTCTCTATTATTTTTTACTAGCTGTAACTCAGAACTAATTAACTATTTAGACTTTCAATTCAGATAGCCCAGTATAATATACTTATATATCCTTTTCCTTTAATATTTGGCAGCCTAATTGATTATATGCTTTTCTACACATTTTGTTATCTGGTTTATCTGACAGTTTCTATGAAGATGTTTCATGGGCTTTTATCAGTTCAATGGCATTATTAAAAGTTTGTGCTACTTCTTTACTTAGAATATTCAAGTGGGTTTCTGTCTTCTTGGTTTCTTAGCTTTTTATGCCTAATGGTCTTATTATGGATTTGCACTGAAGCTATAACAATACTATAATTTCTATATAATTTTTTATGTTCATTATTTTTCTAAGTCTTTTCTTAATTACATGCTAATTACTATAATTAATTTAGTTATATTTAGTTTATTAGTTTATTAAATATAATTAGAATTAATTTAGCAAATGTAATATAGATAGATAAGTATTATTATAACTCATTTACTTTACCCTATAGTGCAATTTTGCTTATTAGTAATATGATTAATATATGTATTAATAATCAACATTAATTTGTAATGATTTATATTTTATTTTTTTATTTTTATCTTTATTTATTATTAATTATATACCAGAATCTTTCAGATAGATTAGTAAGCCTTATGAGCAAACTAAGCTTATATTTTTAATATACTTTTATTCTTAAATTTATATATTTTTAAAAATTATTTAAATTTAACAAAATTTTTTTAATAAAATTTTAAGTATTTTTATTGACAAAATTACATACAAAGTATTTCAAATAACAAAACCTTTACAGAAGCCTTATATAACACTAGTTTTTTACATTCCTTTATATACATGTAATATTACATTTCATATAAATGCCTCAAACTCCCAATTTTAGATAAAACCTAATTTGGTGTACTTAAGATTACAGATGCTCAAAACCCAACTGATTGGCAAAAAACAGTTACCATAACACAGGTATAATTTCCAAAATTCATTATCTATAGAAATTGAACCTTAGACCTGCCATTTAAGAGTTAACAACCTATTCACTTTACTAAGTCATTACACTTCAAAAGAGTTCTAATTTATTTTATATATTATTTTTATTTTATATATTTTATTTATATAATATAAAAAATATATCAGATATATTAAGTATATTTGATAGAGGGTATAGCAACCTAGTGAAATGAATAGATTGTCAACCCTTAAGTGGCAGGTCTAAGGTTCAATTCCTATGAACAATGAATTTTGGAAATTATACTTGTGTTATAGTAACTGTCTCTTGCCAATCAGTTGGATTTTGGGCATCTGTAATCTTAGGTACACCAAGTCAGGTCCCACCTGACATTGGGAGCTCGGAGCATCTTTGCAAAGTGTAATGTTACATAGTACATATATATAGAGAAATGTAAACCTGGTATCATATAAGGCTTCGGGCAAATCCACAATAAGACCACTAGGCATAGAAGGCTAAGAAACCAAAGAGACGAAAACTTACTTGGAAATTCTGAGTAAAAAGGTAGCACAAACTTTTGATGATGCCATTGGACTGATGGAAGCCCATGAAACATCTTCATAAGAACTGTCAGATAAACCAGATGACAAAGATGTGTAGAAAAGCATATGATCAATCAGGCTGCTGGAATTATTGGAGGAAAAGGATATATAAGTATACCATACCAGGCCATCTGGATTGGAAGTCTGGGGAGTTAGTTAGTTCTGAGTTGCGGCTAGTAGGTGATGATAGAGAAAAAGTCAGAAAGATAAGTACCAGAGTTTGGGTGAACTTTACAAAGGTAATAGCAGTTTAAGGGATAACTTTGACTGCAAGTGTTGGCCTCAGCCATAGCATTAAACTAGATTAGTAGTAAAAGGGAATATAGCTCACTCTGATAGATTTACCTTGAGGATAAAAATAGTCTAAGGATTATAGTTCTATGATCAAATGTGAATAGATCTGGGTCTGTGACCTGGTAAAATTAATACTAGGGTTAGATCAGAGGGTTTAAATAGAACACCTAAGCAAAGGTGTTAGGTATAGCAACTGGTGAAGAACTTTTAGGCGAACTCCTTAAATAGGTAATATAGAAAAGTTACATATATAGCCAGTTGTATACTTGTCTGATAGTTCAATACGAATATGTCTATATAAAACATGTATCTGATATAAGTATTAA